>CM046850.1:2360985-2545985 GCA_025618425.1 Heliocidaris tuberculata
AGCATGATTGTGTATATATGTCATGTATGTAGGCCATGAATTCAGACGGGGTCAAACAGCCAAGAGGATAATGGTCCGTAATATCCCAGCATGGAAAGCACATATCGTCGGCGGGATGAAGTTCAAAGTTCAAAGTTCATTTATTTACACTCATCATTAAAAAATACATAAGATTTACAATAACTTACATTACAAATACAATAATATACATACAAAGGAACATAAATCCAAACAAAACATAATGAGAGCGAAGGGAAGAGCTAAAAGGAATAAAGACCTTATACGAGAGCCCATCCCTGATGTAAATGAATAAATAAATAAATAAATGTAAAAATTAGCTGTTGTACTGTTAGAGGCATGAAATTTAAACCAAAAAAAATTGGGGAGAAAAAGTAGAGAGCCTGGTGAGTTATTGCTCGTTGTAAAATTCAATTAAATACATTTTATACTTTTTCTTAAAAGTTTGAAGACTTCGACAATTTCTAATAAAAATGGGAATGGAATTCCAAATTCCAAAAACACATTATATATTTGGGGAAAAGCACAGTTTCTGAAGAATATGCACCAGTGATGGATGGTTTGGGCTTCCTACCAATTTCCTGTTTGTTTGTTGTTTTTGTTGTTGTTGTTTGGTTTTTTTTTTACTTTTTTGATGAAATTTATTGGAATTTGCCCCTTCTTTTATACCATGATCTAGGGTAGAATGGCAAATGATCTGGAGTATATTCACATTTCATTACATTTCATAGACCATTTCGACGATTATGGACTGTTAAATATTTATTATTCAGCAAGTCACGATTTAGGTTCCTTTAAGTTGTTATCATTTGTCAACGCTTCTCAGTCTATATCGCAACAGAAAACGAGCCTCAGATTTATTTAGGGAGAAAAGGGCTAGTTTAAGATGGAACTTTGCGTAAAGATAATGCGAATAATGAAATGAAAGGCATTATTATCATGTTACGTGCAGCTAATGATACATGCGCGTAAAAGGCGAGTCGTATGTCTGCGCTGAAGGATTTGACTTACTTGTCAAGGTTGTCCTTGGTTAAACTCATTTTTCAAAAATCACACTCTGATATTATGTACACATTGTGAGTCAATGAACAGAAGTTCCAGATTAAAACGCTAAATATCGTTTCAATAATTACATAAATGTATAATTAATCAGAGATAATCATATTGTTATTGTATTCCACCATGTTTCCTTTAATTAAACACCTTGATTATTAAAATCTGATCATGGACAGCTGCACAGTAACATTTTCCTGATTCGTGTCAAATTTGCCTGAATGAATTTGCCTGAATGAATGACATGGATAGTTGGCTGAAAAGTCTCCATCCCAGATTCACAAATAATGATAGTTGCTCCTGAACACCATTCAGCACACATTTGGCAAGGACGATTTTGACAAGCTTTTTAAAAATGGCCAGTGCTCAGTCATCATTGATCTCAATTTGGTGAGCGGTCTATCATATCAAAGACGACATTACCGACTATCATACCATTATACTACATGTCAGTGATTTCATTTGCTTTTTAAGACATTGGGGCTTGATTATGGGTTTCCTTTTTATGTCACTGTCGAACAAATACGCTTTATGACCCTCAACATGTATACTGTCATTTTGTTATTGCTTTCATCATGTTTTAAAGCTCATGTACAGTATTGGTAGCAAAAAGGAAATTGAAAAGAAACATGTTAAATATAGTCTCATGTTGTTCTCCTTGTATCAAAAGATGTCTTTAAGAGATCATTTGGTATTCCATCTATGATTTCTGGTGAATTTCAGTGTAAAGTGCTTGATCACTGCCATTATGCTAGGACCCTTCCACCCCAACGGCTCGCCGCACAGCAATCTTGGGGCTTCGCATAGAGACAGTGTATGTGCACTGTGTGTAGCTACTCATCATTGGTTTTACACGTGTGTCTACAGTGTATAGCACATGCTGCCTTTGTTGGATTTTACGTGCCTTTCCCGGCACATAAATTAGTTTTTTTTGCCTCTTGTTTGTTTAATATTAAACTTAAGGAGGCGAAATCTTCACAGTGTCTTAGTATTGCTAGTATCTTGCTATTTATCAACAAAAATTGAAGAAATCTGACGAACAGTTTTTGAGGGCTTGCCAAAACTTTACATGACCTTTAACATGTTGACTACGGAATGCTCTAACTCCCATAGGCTTAATACAGAAGCCACCGGGTTCCCGTAGTCAATGCGTTGATAGAAGCAGAATGATGTTAGATTGTTATAGGAAAACAACATACTATCTTTGATTTAAATCGAATAGGGGGTATCCGGGGAAAGAACTAAAACTGCGTTATGGGGCATGGAGTGTTGTCCTTTTTAAAAAATAATATTGAAAGGATACGATTGTCTTCATCAAGATATAAGGTATAACAATGGCAGTATCCTCAAGATATGCGAGCCTATATAGGAGACAATAACAAAATTGATGTTTGAAGGTGAGATAAAGTTGAGTTCTGGTCATAAGTTTGAATTGTGAAAGAAATTGTCTCAAATCAATTGGGAAAGGTTGATTATATAGCACATAAAAATTGGTGTATGCTGTAAGGTTTTGGAATCACCAAAATGATAAGAAATTGACTAAATTCTGATAAGTTTCACGTGCACTGCACACAGAAATGTGTATATAGGACTACACACAAAAGTTCAGCCCGAACATTTCAGTGTTTCTTGTCGTATTTTGAATGTGAGAGCAATCCTTTGCAGGGGACATATCTTCCAAACTAACATAAAAAAGAATGAGAAAGCTCACAATTTTTTTTTTTTTTTTTTCCTTTTCCAGATGAACTCAAGCTTCCCTTTAATGACAAGGTTAGAGACGGAGAGGGGGAGGGGGCGGGGAGCGAGGGAGAGAGAGAGAGATTATAAAGGGAAAAAAATAAGAGAGATGGAGCGATATAGGCATGACAGGAAACAAATATACTGAGAGAGAGAGAGAGAGAGAGAGAGAAAGAGAGAGAAAGAAAGAGAGGGGGGTATTTGAGGCTTATGACGTGTCTTTACTGTGCATGTATGTGATGTATTATAAACAATGATAAATGGATCATTCTACCCTCCCTTTACTCCTATAGATTGTCAAGGTTAAACATATTTGACGGTCGAAGCTATCAAGCGTGAAGTTTTCGGCGTTTACAGGTTTGAATAAAATGATTTATTCAATTAATACGAATTTGATGTTTTAGAGGAATCTATTCCAGATATCATTTAGCAGCAAACATGATCAATACACACAACACACTACACACTGTATGATCAATAAATATGATCAATGCACATCAATACACATAATCAATACACATGATCAATACACACTACACACTACATGATCAGTACACATGATCAATGCACAATACACACTACATGATCAATACATATGATCAATACACAATACACACTACATGATAAATACATATGATCAATACACAACACACTACATGATCAATACATATCAATGCACATGATCAATACACACACACACACTACATGATCAATACACACTACACACTACATGATCAATACACACTACACACTACATGATCAATACACACTACACACACTACATGATCAATACATATGATAAATACACATCAATACACATGATCAATTCACAATACATACTACATGATCAATATACATTTTACAGAATATATACGCCTACGTTACAACGAAATAACCCTTTTATCAGGGTGAACAAAATGTAAATTTCATTTCCTTTCAAATTGAATGATTCATTAATATGGGCCATAACAAAAGAAGTCCTGGAACTCTAGGTTCCAAGAATGGGGCCTAACCTAAACTAAACTGACACATACAGGTTTACACAGGAGCTTTTTTTTTCGGTCTTTTTGTAGTTGTGACAAATAACTCTGCGTACATACTACTACTAATAATAATGATAATAGTAATAATAATAATACAACTACTACTGCTACTACTTCTATTACTATACTAATGAGTAACTATCCTATACCACAACCACCAATGTAATCGCTATTGCTAATAGGGAATGCCTTTAATTTTTTCATCAAACTAGTCATTTGTCGTTCCCGTCATTAATTTGTTAATAACCATTTAAACGACATCAACGGAAGGCATCAACGAGGACATATTAAAGAGAACAATATAATGGGATAAAGAGAGAGGGCGAGAGAGAGAAGAGAAAAGAGAGACGAAAAGAAATAAAATAGGGAGAACAGAGAGATACGGAGAAAATGACAGAGAAAAAAGGAGATAGAAAGACAAGAAAAGTGGGAGAGACGTATAGAGAAGAGATGACTGAAACAAGGAATAGTTGCCAAAGAGAGAGGGTGGAAGGAAGGAAGGGAGAAAGAGAGGAAGGACGTGATGAATACCACAGAGAATGACTAGAAGTAACCAAATATGAAGAGTTAACGGAGAAAGAGTGATACAAATTTAAAATGAGAATGATAAGAAAATGAGCCGAGAGAGAGAACATAAAGATTGACAGGAAGAATTAAATATATAAAGAGAGAATGAGAGAGAGAGAGGGGGAGGTGTACCTGAAAATAAAGCGTTAATTGATATCATTATACAGTAAAGAGGCCACCCATTTATCACATCAGCGCTTGGCAGCAAACAGGCACGGCAATCGTTGAAAAAAAAAAGCTATTTAACCTGATTGTTTATGATGACAAACGTCCCACATCATTGGAGCCTGCATCAGTTCTATTAACCTCTAGCATTTTTGTATATCATTATTACCTCCGATGTGATACTAACATTTCGCGAACTGATCGTATTTAGATAACAACGCTCTTAAGTAGACGATGCTATACCACCTTCATCATTATTGACCCACATTTTCTTCTTTTTCTGTTTGGGTTTTGGAGATCATTAGCAAAATCAAGATATATGCAGAAGACTTCTACAGTTGAGTAAAAGGAGTCGTGTATGCGTAGAGTAGAGACTTCAATGGGCTGAGTTCATTTTGACAAGGGAATTTAGGCGGACATACGGAAAAAGGCTAACTATAATTTGCCTCTAGGAGAGAAAAGGACTGTTTAAAAATTAAAAATCGATGATTTTCTTCATAATTATTTCATTCCATCGACAATAATGATCTAGCGGATTCGGACGGTTTTACGGCAATAGATTTATGAAAACTCATCAAAATGCTTGATTTATGTTTGATGCGACTAAACACGCCCCTTGCCCTGTTTGGAGTCCTTTTTCTGGTGAGTAAATATGGATGAATTTAATTCATTTCATATGAAAGTGCAAAACGCAGCAATAAAAAAAAAAAAACATAATCATATTACAAAAATGTAACATGGCACGAAAGTGTATCATAATCTAAAGGTGTAAATACGAAAGAATATTACAATATACTACATTGTATTCAGAGTATCATCAGTTTCTTTGATAACGCTGGCATGATTAACACGAGTTTCACTTGAGTTGTTTTCTCTTTGTTAAAGCTTACGTGTTGTTGTCTGAAACGTGAACCCCCCCCCCCCCCCCTCCCAAGCAGTTTGGCATAATACAATGCAGAGGAATATTCATTCAAAAATACTGAAGTAAAAAATATTAAAAAAACAGGAATGGAGTTGCACCCGCTATGCTAAATTTAGCTCCTGACAAAAGCCTTTGTCAAAGAGTTTAAATACGAAGAGTGCTCAGTCCCGAAATAAAGCACGCGTATATATTGTGGTACATCGATCGGCCGAGAGGGAAGATTATAGTCTTTATCAAGATGTTTGTATTTTTTATTTCCTTTATTTTTTCTTCTTTTTCTGTACATAGCTTTTGGTAAAGCCGTAAAGGGCATAATCTTGATATTGTCCCTTCAAATACAAACTTATGTCCCAAAACAGATAGGAATCAACATACTCTAACTGCACCATGGAGGAGAGGGAGAGAGCTGGGAGGGGGAGCTAGGAGAGATGGTTTTTTTTTGTTAATTTAACAAAAAATAATAGAAATTTCACAGCAAATAACTTTTAAAGTTATTTGCTGTGAAATTTCTATTAATATTTATGTGATGGGGGGGGGGGGGTGGGTGTGAATGGTCCAAGCATATTCCCTGATATTAAGCTCCATATGAGCAAACACTGCGATATCTGACGGGAATGTCGAGAAAAGTTTTTTAAAAATAAATAAAATAAAAATAAATAAATAAAATGCTATCTTTATTTTCCTAAATCAGAATATTTCATTTGATATCATGATTTATGTAAATTTTAGGGATTATAGACGTATAATGTAAATCTATGGCCTTATGTTAAAAGTCAAGACAGAAAAGGCTTTATCAAAATGAGATTGCGTGCGAGCAATTCCTTAAATACAAAGATTAATTAAGAGTGGCGTATCCAAGATTCTCTTTTTTTTATTGGTGGCGTATCCAGGAATGCACGTGCCCTACGTGCCAGCCAAAACCAAATCTGACATATCTTATAGTTACACATCGAATGAAAGGAATTGTGTGCCCCCCCCCCCCCCGGCACAGAAGGAACATGAAAAATGTGACTTTTTTTTCCTTGCTTGTCTGAAAATTCAGAATAGACAGCATCTGATGATTTTTTGTTCGTCAGGTGTGAGCCCCCCCCCCCCCTCCCCTGCATTCCTGGATACTCCACCAATATAAATAACTTACAGTAAGTTATTTGTAACATTCTGCTGTAGCAGTTTGAGACGACAGGCGAAGAAAACAGTATAGGGCTATTTTGAATTGAATTAACTAGTAACCAACAATAGCAGCTGCATGATATAATTTATTTATTACCAGTCCTATTCTGTCTTTGTAGGAATATCCCATTCCTTTTGCCCCAGCCCCCTTTGTCTCTCTCTCTCTCTCTCTCTCTCTCTCTTTCTCCCTTCCCTCCCCCTCTCACAGGCTTTCATTTTCTAATAATCTCTTATTCTCTTATTCTCTCTTACAACCGATCTATAAAAATGACTCCAATAGAAATGAGGACAAAATAATGATCTCTTATTGTTTTTTTTTTTCCTTCAATGGTTCAATTTAATGAGATCGACCACCAACACCATGCATGCAATCCCATTCTTCACATCCATGACAGAATAGCAGGCGCTGATCCGGGGGGGGGGGGCGAATCGACCGCGCCCACTTTTTGGAACCCAACTGACATACCTTAAGTACACAATAAAAAAATTGCCTCTTTAATTGTGTACTTTTCGGCTCTGTGCCCCCTCCTCTAAAAAATCCTGGATCCGCCCTTGGAATAGGAATTACATTCTTTTGAACAACAAACTACAGGTAGCCTATGCACGGACTCTGGCCCAAAATGTAAATAAAACCGGATCGAGCACCATTAGTTTGGGAGCCTACGAGGCTAACAATGTTGGTCTATTAACCCTCCGAGAAAACTTGTAAAAAAGCCCGCACCCCGCAAGACTGACGTGACAGTCCGAGCATGGACGAGTGGCGGATTTAGGGGGGGGGGGCGCGCGCGCAATCCCGCCCATGTCCCCTCCCCTTTTTAAAATAAAGTCATACGTCATTGTCCCCCGGGCCATTTTTTGTGTGTTTTGTTTTGGAGGGCCGGCGAGAAGAAAAAAAAAATTCTTTTCACCCCTCTCCCCCCTCCCCCCAAGTGAGCAACTTTTCGAGGACTGGCGAAAAAAAAATCTCCTCCCCCCCCCCCCCCCCCCCCCCCCCACAGAGCAAACTCTTGGAGGAATGGTGAGAAGAAAAAAATACGAATCTCCCTTCTAGCAGTTCCAAAAAGTTGACAGCCCTGCATTTGTGCCCCCCCCCTTTTTTTTTTTACTACATCCTGCATTCGCCCCTGTCATGGACTGTCAGTGTCATGCAGACTCATATCCATAATAGGGTTCAGAAGCCCCCTCCCACTACATTGTCGGTCTCGTTGGCTGAAGCCAAAGTAAACGACGATCAGCAAGTAAAAAACTTTGATGAGCGAAGTTTGAGGAGAACACCTTTGGCAAACTGAAAGAGTTCCATCGGCAACGTCACCACCTCGATCGGGATCGCAGAGGGGTAGACCTAGCCTAGCTAGAGCTAGACACCTTGTCGGTCGCTATTCAGCTCAGCTATTTCATGATTACATGATCTCACATCAGTCATTTTGGCTAAGCGTAATTCGGTGGTAGAACATTGATTATATGAATTTATGAATTTAATACATTGAATTTTGCCTCTGGTACATTAGAAATATAATAGTGAACTGGAATTTAGTGAGAGTTTCTTCTAATACCGGCTAGGCTGGGCCCCTGGGCGGGCGGACATACGTCTGCTACATGGTCGTCTGCTAGCGCACGATCTCATTGGATGTCGTGATCTCACGTGATCGATACTACACGCCCACATTACGTCATCAATAACAACAAACGGTTTCACGTGTTATATGACAAATTATTTTTTTTGGTCAAAAGCATGCATATTCCCGGGGATTTATGCGGGGTTTAAATGACTCTTCGAGCCTTAATTATACACTTTCAGAGCTTTAAATTTCATGTAAATTACATTTTTCATAATTTCAAATAAATATTAGGGGAATTAAAGTCATTTCAAAATCCCTCTTTTCATGTGTTAACCTATGGGAGCTGGAAGGCCAAAAGCATGCATATTCCCGGGGATTTATGGGGGGTTTACTGGACTCATTGAGCCTTAATTATACACTTTCAGAGCTTTAAATTTCATGTAAATTACATTTTTCATAATTTCAAATAAATATTAGGGGAATTAAAATCATTTCAAAATCCCTCTTTTCATGTGTTAACCTATGGGAGCTGGAAGGCCAAAAGCATGCATATTCCCGGGGATTTATGGGGGGTTTACTGGACTCATTGAGCCTTAATTATACATTTGTAGAGCTTTAAATTTCATGTAAATCACAGTTTTTATATTTTCAAAAAAAGACTAGGGGAATTATAATCATCCTAATATTCCTTGTTTTCGCGTGTAAACCTATGGCAGGCGAGACTGTTTTGGTCAAAAGCATGCATATTCCCCGGGATTTATGTGGGGTCTTTTCAATTTTTTGAGCCTTCAGTAAGCTTGTTCAAAGCCTCAAATTACATGTAATCACAGTTTTTATATTTTCAAATAAAAACTATGGGAATTATAATCATCCTAAAATTCCTTGTTTTCACGTGTAACCCTATGGCAGGCGAGACTTTTTGGGGGTCAAAAGCATGCATATTCCCTGGGATTTATGCGGGGTCTGTTCGACTAGTTGAGACTTAATCATACATTTTCAGAGCTTTAAATTTTATTTAAGTCGCATTTTTCAAAATTTTAAGCTAATTCTGGGGGAATTATAATCATTCAAAAATCCCTGTTTTTTCGTGTTAACCTATGGGAGCTGGAAGGCCAAAAGCATGCATATTCCCGGGATTTATGTGGGGTCCCTTCCACTTTTTGAGCCATCATTAATCTTGTTCAGAGTCTCAAATTACATGTAAGCCACATTTACATGAAATTCAAGGAAATACCAGAGGAATTATAATCATTCTTAAAATCCATGTTTTCACGTGTTAACCCTATGGCAGATGATTATGTCAAAAAGCAGGCATGATCCCGGGGATTCATAGTGGCATTTATTGATAATAAAGGTTCAATAAATGTTTTTTGAACTATCCATCCTTTCTCTCATGCAAAAATCAGACTTGAATAAGATAGAGTAAGATATGAAATATCAAGAAAAAATGAGACATCTTTTCACGTGTTATACCTATGGCGAACGTATTTTTCCGAGTCTATTTTAACACAGCAATTTACGTCTGCCGAATGTACTACGGAAGTAGGTGAGAGTAATCTGTCTTGATACTATTATAAGTCTTTGCCTTTGTGGTGTAAAAAAATGGATGCTAAAAACAAGTGCTGAGTCATAGGCAGGGGCAGATCCAGGATTTTGTAAAGGGGGGGCACACAAATGCAGGACTGTCAACTTTGGGGAACTGCTATTTTTTTCTTCTGGCAAGCCCTCAAAAAGTCGCTCAGTGGGGGGGGGGATGGGGAAGGGTGGCGAATAAAAAATATCTGTATATACAGCAAAGACAGACGTATATAGGTACATGGATTAAAAAACAAAAAAAGATCAATGATGATACCTGTTCTACGTGAGAGGTCAAAAAGTTCAGGTAACGTGTGTGACCTCCCACAAAAGCAGGTTTTTCAAACTGACATTAATTTTCATCTTTAAATCTCTCTGAATTTTCAAAAGCTTCAATGTTCATATTTATGGTAGGTATATTTCTTGGTACTATTTCTTAGAAAATAGCATTGATTCTGTTGAAAGTTGCATAAGATTTTTGCTATATAATATTTTGTATCATGATGTATGGTCACGTTTGTTACGTGGGGGGGGGTCACGTGTGTGACATGCCATGTGTATATGTGTAAAGGTTTGGTGAACTATTGAAAAACATAATATTTAGTATTTTTAATTCATTTTGCAATAGCTCCATATGAATAATTATCATCAATGCGATAGAGAGTGATTTTCAGATCTTTTTTTAATGAAAAATACAAAGGGAACACACATTTTTTTCTTCTTTTTCATTTTCATACATTTATGGATATCATTTATTGAGGCCTATTCATACTTCACTCTTGCATGTATTCACAGATGCTGCTATTACCATGCATAGGTGGACAGCAGCAGTGTTAAAAACTAAGGCTCGGTAAGAAATTTACTTCTTTATTTCAAAATCATCATTTGGAGTCTCCGAACATGCGAGACAAGAGGTCCACAAGTCCTAGTGACTAGTGAGGATAAGTTGGCCCTGTTGATAACATTAGTATTCGGTTGTTTCATACAGTGGCGCTATGAGTCAAACATTCTGACTGGGGCTAAGCAACAACAACAACAACAACAAAATTTAAAATCATCAACCGAATCATCAACAAACATTCTCAAAACCACTTCAATAAAGGAACTTATCATAAAATATTGTCTTATCATTATATTGTATTCAAGTGATCAATAAAATGTCTTATCATGTGGCCATTGTGTCTTTCTGATGTCTTAAATAAATACAATTCAATTCATGATTGCGTAAACTTACCATCAATTTATGGTTATTACGCCATTCTAAGTGGAAAGGTTAAGAGCATTCTTTTCTCTCTCTCTCTCTCTCTCTCTCTCTCTCTCTCTTTAACATTGGCCATATAGTATTCCTTTTCAATTTGCTTATGTTTGACATTTGACTGTTTATCAGTCAGAATCTTTGTGGTAATTAAAACCCAGTGTAAACCATGTAAACCGTTTGTAGACAAAATTTAGCTCCCAAAAGAGGGTGCAAATGACAAATACAAACCCTATAAAATATTCTAAAGAAAATAAAGTTTATATTTTGGTTCTATGATAATAACAATTTCATCCTGTTCAAATTTCATCAAAGCCTATTAAAAATGTTCTCAATGGAAATATAGAATCCAGGGAATCCAATTAGAGGATAAGCCGTGCTCGGCAAGAATTTGAAATGACATGAAAGTATAAATATAAGAGAAAGAGAGGGGAAATTGGTTTACTACAACATCTACTATATAAATATTGTATCTATAATTAAAAAGATCATTCTAGTTATCCCTTTTGAAATCAATCTTTTCAACCAAATATTTCAGATTTTAGGGGAGAATCGTACGAATACATAATATGTACTCAATCTACAGACGACTCTTTAAAAACTCACTTTGTTCTTGTTTCCATTATGTTTCATAGCGTAGACCTGCCTATAATCTGTTTTCTTCTTCTTTTTCTTCTTCTTCTTCTTCTTCTTCTTCTTCTTCTTCTTCTTCTTCTTCTTCTTCTTCTTCTTCTTCTTCTTCTTCTTCTGCTAATGAAAATAATCTATCAGCCAATTAGCCAATATGAATGATGAAAGGATGCAATAGACATGAATTTATGATACAGTTGCACCATGTTTTTACATATTTAATCTGCTATAAAGATACTGCTCCTAATACATGCGATCCGGAATTCCCAGTCTGTCCAGAGGACTCACTAAACACCATCCAGGTCACCCATGCTAACGTGACGGTCACGTCATTGATGAATGTCAGCGATGAAAACTCGGGTGTTACAGAGACTGTGGATGCTACGGACGCCGCTAATAGCATTGTTCACTGTGAAAACTACACCTGTAAGGGTCTGGCCTATATCCTACTAGCTAACTACTCTACTCAGTACTGCTTGGGGGCTGCAGCAGGCTCCGTTCCGCCTTCCGTCATCGTTATCGATGCAGTCATGTCTGTAGAATACACAGGTAATGACTGCATTCATAATATCAAAGCATGGTTTGTTTGAATTGAACACCTATTTGTAGCTTAAATGTACATGTATTGTAAGAGATTTAAAAGCAGACTCTCCTCAATTCAAATCGCTTCTCGAGTCACAAATCATTAAGGATTATAATAGCAATATTCGATATACCACTTTGATATACGAAATACAACTATTAACATGGCCAATTAATTCCATTATCGATTTTTTTTTGCTTGTAAGTATTTTGGAGCCATAACTTAGTACTTCTTAGAAGACTAGTTAAAAAAAATTTGTATACTTTGTATATTTCAGTCGTGTTTGATGAGTATGGTCGCGCTTGTATTTGTAATATAGTTTATTTTTCTTATTTATAAATTTTAACAGGGCTTTAGTAATCCATGGCCATCGAGGATTTTTTTGTAGTTTGATTTTTTTTATATGTAGTTTCTGGAATTATTTCATTATAAACAATTATAAGGTCTCCATAAACTTGTCAAGTGATGCATTACAATTTTCATACGATAGGAGTGCGCTGGGTCAGGGATCGACTCATCTGCTTTCATTTCCATTAAAATAAAATATATACTGTCGGGACGATGTGCGGCATGTTGCATACTAGAGCGCCGACAACATTAGGAAGGGTTGCGGAAGCAAATTTTGTCATTTCCGCATTCGTTCCGCGTCAGACGCGGAAAAATTATGCAAATTATTGTTTCCTGAGACATTATTAAGAATGTCAACACATTGACTGCAGTCAGTCCTAGGAGCGTCCTAGGAATCATTCAGGAATGTCCCGAAATGCCGCGGAAAATGCTGATCGTGGCAGGACAGTGCGGACACATCTAGGATCACACCAGGAGTGGTAAAATTACGGACAAGGACAATCCTGAAACATTCTGTGTGGCTTCCGCTTGCCTTCGCGAAGCTTCCGGCACCGCGGAAGCTTTCAGGAGCGTTTCCGGAGAATGCGGAAGTGTTAAAGAAAGGCAGATGTCCTGACGATGTCCGGAAGACAATGCGGACAAGTTGCCGAAGGTGTCTGGAAGTTCATTTCCGCGTCCAAATTTTGGTCGAGACCAAAATTTGGACGCGGAAATTTTGCTCTCTCCTGAAGGTGCGGAAACGCTGGGAAGTGTTCAGGAATGGTGAAGACAGTGAACGGAGCCTTTCAAGAATATGCGGAGAGCTTGCTGAATGAATGCGGAATGACTAATCTACTAATCTAATCTAATTCCGCGTCTTGTCCGCGCCCTAGTGGACGCCTAGTCTAAGTGTGCAAACTGGTTAATTTTCGTACAGTAAATGGGCGTTTTGAACAGACTTTCGGATCCGGATATTTAACAATCACAGTTGGCACAGAATAGACCCCACTAGGCATGGTGCGGATGCTGCGGCATGGTTTTGGCAAAAACTTTACAAAAGCGTAAAGTTTCAAACTTAATTTGCAAAGCTGTCTCGGGATGGAAAAGGGATCCCTCTCATAACTACCACTTTGTGTATATGCAGTGTCTCATGCATATATTTTCTTTTGAAATAGTAAACCTTTTTTTGCATTGTAAAACACCGTAGTGAACTAAAATCTTTTTTAAGATTCTAAAGATATATGAGGAACCCTTCCATATTCACCTAGAGTGTATATGCAGCGTTTCATCCATCAATTTTCTTACAAAACTAAAACCCTAGCTCATTGTGCGATTTATAATATCAAACCTTCTTGGGTTGGGAGGGGAAACCTCCTCCCACATCAACCCTTGGTGTATACCAACTCTTCCTTTTAATATTTTCCTTACAAAATTGAGAATTTGTGTGCATTATAACTAATGTCATGCCCGGGACACTGATGGGGGATTGATGCCACACAGATTCACATAGTTACACACACACACGCACACACACACCACGTGCGCGCCCACACGTACAGTGGCATATTTGGACCTTGGCTTGGGGGGGGGGGCACATCTGAACCATTGGTGACCCAGAAAAACGCCCTAATTTGCGTTGCAGGGGTTGGGGGTAGGACGTCCGAATTTTCCTTACACCCTTCTATTCATGATGTGCAAATTATACTTTTGCTTTAATTTTATTTTTTTGCCTCCGTCCACTAAAGATGGTGCAAGAGCCATTATGTTTTCGGGTTGTCCGTCCGTCCTTCCGTCCCGCTTTCTTGTTAAAGGGGAAGTCCACCCTACTATTTAGTTGATTTGAATAGAAGCAGAAAACTTAGAGAAACAGATTAGTAAAAGTTTGAGTAAGAAAGTTATGCATTTTTGAAGTTGTAATCAATCAAACACAAATTGGCAGCTCCGTGAAGTAATCTGCGAGCTCCTGTCCTATTTGCTCTTTACAGAAAATCTCATAAGTTTTCATACTGTTGTAGATGAAGAAATACATTTGTTTCATCCAGGTTTTGTGTCAAAACATTTATGCAATGGTTTTATCTATGGTTTATGTATGATTCGATATTCTCTTTAGAAAAAATAAAAATGTATGATTTTTTTTTTTTTAAGTACAGGGTAAATGGGAGAGGAGATCCCAAGATACGTCATGCAGTTGCCAATTTGTGTTTGATTGATTACAACTACAAAATCCATAACTTTCTTCTTATCTAATTTTGCTCAAACTTTCATTTCATTTTCATTTCATTAATTTTAGAGTACTAGTAAAAAGACATACAAAACATACAAAATACAAATCACAGTTAACAATTGATAGTATAAAAGACAGAAAAAAATACAAAGAGAAACAAACATACAGGTGTCGATGAAATGGAAAAGGTAATTAATAATCTAGTACGTGGAGGGGGATAACAAAAGCAACTTTGCTTGTCTGGGTTATCCCCCAAATAATCATAATATAAAATTGTAAAGAGAGGGGGTTATGTTTAGAATATTAATGTTAGCTCTAAGAAGAGAGTTGCATTTTTAAAAAATGATTTTTTTTTTTTTTTTATTCCTTTTAAAACTTAGGAGTGGTGCAGAATTTGTAATGTAATTGCTTAACCCATTCCAGAGGACATGCCCTCTGTATATTATACTATTTTGCCCCCGGGCTGTCTTTAAGTATATGCTATGAAATTTTTGTGAGTTCCTGGTATTATAATTATTGACAGAATCATTCAACATGTACCAATCACTAAAATTCTGTGGTAAGGATTTTTTAACATATTTATAAATAAATTCCCCAAGTTGTAAACCACATAGTTTATTGTCAAAACATTATATCTTAGAAATATATCTGAAGTATGTGCTTTAAAATTTATCTTGACAATAACTCCCAGGGCACGTTTTTGCAATAAAAAGATACTGTTAACAAGATAAATTGAACTACTCGCCCACAACATGCTGCCATATGATAAATGTGGTAAAATCAATGAGTTATAAATAAGTAAAAAAAAAATGCATGTGAGGGTAAAACAAACTTAAGTTTGCTCATTATACTAGTGACTCGAGCAATGTTTGACCATGTGAGTTTCTCATCAATAGTAAGACCTAAAGATTGTACACGTTTTATCTAAGTAAGACTGTTATGAACATTTGCAACTTTTATATTTAATAAATAACTGTCAAATTTTGTATTTTGAGTAGTAAAATGCATATAATTTGTTTTATCTAGGTTAACTCGTAGGCCATTAACTTTAAACCAATCAAAGACCTTGTTAGTTTCTATATGCATTTTTATTCATCAGTGGCGTCAAATCTTAATCACTTTGAAAAACATTTGTATCATCTGCAAAGATAATATATGACGGAAGGTCATATATATAAATGAGAAAAAAAGGGGGCCGAGAATAGAGCCCTGCGGAATTCCACATGAAAGTTGCAATTCATTAGAGTGGATACCATTGTAGTTCACAAATTGTCTTCTATCCTATAAATAATCCTTAATCCAGTCAAACACAAGTCCCCTAATTCCATAAAATGGTTATAAGGACCCACCTATGCCCAGGGAGCGCCATCTCTAAATGATTTCCTTTGAAAATACCCATACTAATGATGTCCTTTACCAATATCGAAGAAATGATGCTTCATCAATACACCTCTTATCAATAATAAGCAAATAAAAAGTTGAAGATTCATTAATTGGCATAACATCGTAAAGAGAGGTTCTAAATAAAAGAGGAGACTTACCTGAATAACACAAAATCTTGGAGAAAACGTACATGCTGCGAACAGAAGAACGCGTCCAAATGTATGCCTGTACTTTCCCACAATATGTATTCATTTTTATTCATCAGTGGCGTCAAATCTTAATCACTTTGAAAAACATTTGTATCATCTGCAAAGATAATATATGACAGTACCTCACATACATTAGGAAGGTCATATATATAAATGAGAAAAATAGGGGTCCGAGAATAGAGCCCTGCGGAATTCCACATGAAAGTTGCAATTCATTAGAGTGGATACATTGTAGTTCACAAATTGTCTTCTATCCTATAAATAATCCTTAATCCAGTCAAACACAAGTCCCCTAATTCCATAAAATCTATGTTTGGCAAGTAGTAATTATTGATTAATACAATCAAAAGTTTTTGAAATATCCAAATATAAACCAATAGTATTTTTTTTTTAATTATCAAGACCATTTACCACCTGATCTAAAAAGTCAGTTACTGCAAGCAGGGGCGGATCCAGGATTTCGTATTAGGGGGGGCACACAAATGCAGGATTGTCAACTTTGGGAAACTGCTTGGAGGGAGACCCATATTTTTTGGGTCTCTCGCCAGCCCTCCAAAAGTCGCTCAGTGGGGGGGGGGGGGGGGGGGGGGGGGGGGGTTTATGGGGTCCCAGTACCATCAATAATTCTCTGACAAGCAAAAAAAAAAAAAAAAAAAAAAAAAAAACAAGGTTTTCTGGGCGAAAAGGGGGGGGGCACAATCGCAAATAGGGGGGGCACATTGCATTGTTTTCCCTCAAAAGGGGGGGGCAACGGGCCAGGATTGCCCCCCCCCCCCCTGGATCCGCCACTGACGCCAAGTATATCGAATGACCAGTTCTGAATCCATACTGAAAACTAGATAAAATGCTGGGTGGGGGGTCTAAGAATAATACCAAACGTATGTAAAATGAACGTTCGATATTTTTTTTTGAAAACACTGGTAGTACTGATATAGGACGATAATTTACGAACTGATCAACACGGCCCTTTTGAAATATGGGTGATACCTTTGCAAGTTTAAGACTTTGTGGAACTTGACCAGATTCAAATGACAAGTTGAATATATAATTAAGAGGTTATATCATATATCTATATTTTGTTGAACGATTGTGGTACTAATCAATCATAATGCAATCATGACTGGGCTTTATTCGGTTTTAATTTTCTATTTCTATAATCTCATATTCTTCTATTAGTTTCAATACATAGACTGAGAAACATGACCTTTCAAATAATTCAAGCATTGAGAAAGATCAATATTCGACATATTAGTAGCCTTAGCCGTAGCTATTGATTGAATTTATTTGCTATTTCAATGGGATCATTAATAACACAACCATCATTGTCAACAAAACTTTATAAACTATCTTTTTTTTTTCTTTTTCTTTCTTTTTTTTTCTCCCCAAAACTTCATTAATAGTATATATCACAACTTTCATTGATTTGTTTCTTATGTTTTCTGTTTCTTTTGAAACCAACTTGATATAAGGGTAGACTTCGTTATCTCAATAACCATTTCAGGTAAGAACTTCAGACTTGCGGCTAGTATGTATCAACATAAAAAGGCGATCAGATTAGAGTTACGGTTCAAAGGTCAAAGGTCATAGAGTCAAATTCTGAAATTTCAGGTTTTAGAATAGTTAACGCAATATCTCAAGAACCATTTGGGAGTTGAGGTATTAACCTCATACTTGGTGCTAGTATGCATGTATCACCATAGGAAGACGATCTGATTAGATTTTGGGTTAAGTCAAAGGTCAGAGGTCACAGAGGTCAATTCTGAAATTTCAGGTTATAGCCTCGTTAAGACGATACCTCAAGAACCATCTGAGATAAGAACTTCAAACTTGATGATAGTACATCATCAAAGGAAGACGTTCGATGAAATTTTGGGGTACATAGGTCAAAGATCACAGGTCATAGAGGTCAATAATATTATTGTATTTATCACCAAATCTCAACTATTTTAGTTGTGAACTTCAAACTTGGCACTAGTATGCATCACAATAGTGAGATGAAGTGATTAGATTTTGGGTCTAGTAGGTCAAAGGCACTCAAAGGTCAAATATCATACTGGTCAATATGCCTAAAATTAAAGATTTTTTTTTATTTTTTTATCACCATATCTCAATTTTTTGGATGCACGACTGTGAGGAGACAAAGTAATTAGACTATTGGGTTGTTAGGTCAAAGGTACAAGGTCAAAGAGTCAATTAACATAGTAGTTTTTTTTTTATTCTGGTTATCGCAATATTGCAAGAACAGTTTGAGCCATGAATTTTGGCATATTATGAGACGCAGTCGAATTCATCTGTTTATTTATTGCTGTGTCATTAGCAACAGCACAGGGAGTCCTAGATATTTGCGGGCGCCGAGTGAAGTGAGCGAGCCAACTTTTTTAGCAGAATGCGTTTAAATTAAAGGTAGTGTTTGGACAGGTTTAATTCTGTTTTGATTCATGCATAAACTATTGATATTGTATGGTTAAAGATGTTTCAGTTTTTATTTTTATGCATGATATAAGACAGGCGTTCCAATTCGCTCTGTTTCGCTTTGCATGCGCTCCAATATATTTGCTATTTTTGACGCTTTGCTTCAATTTATGAAGTTTTAAAAACAATTTGGTTACAATTTCATTTTAAATAATAATAATAATAATAATAAAACTAGCATTTGGTACGCTCTCCATAGTACAACTAAATCACAGCGTTACAAGTCGATAATACTTAATATACCATTCATAGAAATTAATAATACATATAACATTAAAACAAAATTAAATATTTGCTTCATAATAATTAAGACAGTCAGGGATTTCCTTTTTGTTTTATTGAATGAACAGGGAGCATGGCCCCTTTATGCCCCTAGCTACGCCTATGATCAGAAACGAGATAAGTATTTATCAGAAATCAAATGAAAATTATTTGAAATTCTCATTTTATTTAAAGATGTTCTTTATTATTTTTCACTCCTTATGACACTCAAAAGATTCTTTCAGTGTTACATTCAGCGGAAATTTTACGGGGACATCTTACGAAGGTCCACCTTCTTGCCTGCAATTTCGCATTAGTCCTACGACCGATGTCCTCCACAAACCACCGTATGGATCAAAAATATCGACATCTAGTTGCTCTCAAGAGATGGGATCCACATACTCACTAACCAGCCCACCCACCACCCGGGTATCGTTAGAAACGACTTCTCAGTCTCTCACCTCCTCTTTGCCCTCATCCGACCACACGTTGACCTTGACCGCATCAGTGAGTTCTCTTTCCGATACCACAGACTCACCAACCAAACGTAAACTTTTAAAATGTGTTTTTCTCCAAATTTACTTTTGTCGCTGCGCGCACTATACATGCTATACGAGGCCACTTCGTGAAAACGGTAGTTAACGTTATTCAAATTGTGATTTCGGGGGTTAAACGTACATCTTTCAGGATTTCTTTTGATAACGACATAGTACAGAATTTACCGATTCTGCCCATAATATAATATATAATTTTTGTTTACAATAAATACATACTGAGCTGATAATCAAGAGGGTATGTTGTTACAAACTGTGGGGACGGTTTCGTGAAAACGAAAATATGGCGTATTCCGTATACGCGTCGTTTTCACAAACCGTCCCCACAGTTTGTAACACCATTTCCCTCTGATTATGTATTTATTGTAAACAAAAAGTATATGGGCAGAATAGTTTAAATTCTGTACTATGTCGTTATAAAAAAAAAATCCTGGAAAATGTACGTTTAACCCCCGAAATCACAATTTGAATAACGTTAACTTTTAAAAGGGGAAATGGTTTAAAAAAAAAAACATAGCAAAGGAGAAAATTTATATAAACCTGTTTTACATAATAAAGGATATGATAAAGGACATTACCCCAAACAGCACATATCTTACCCATGGCACAATATGAACCCTGAAATCTGAGATGCATGCATAAGGCTACCCTACATTTTAAAACAAATGGAAGGGTCCTCATATCGGTGACGCTCATTATAGCATTGTGACAGCGAATTACAGGTTGTGATATATCAGAACTTAGAAATCAAACAAATCAATCAAAATTGAGTGTACAGGGATTTTTCATCAATAAGTTGTTGAGTTATGATTAATCCTCTCTCTCTCTCTCTCTCTCTCTCTCTCTCTCACACACACACATACACACACATGTTTTGTTGATTTTGATGTTTCCTCTCCTGTTATGACCGTTTGCTTTTCCCTTTCCATTCGCATTTCTTATCTGTTAATACTCCCTTTTTTATTTTTCTCAATTTCCCCTCTTTCATATATATATATATATATATATATATATATATGATTCTCAGTCAGATCTCCAAGAGAGACGGTTTCTAAGCAACCTATATTTGACTGAGGATGCGCGCGCTATAACTATAACTATTTCAGTTATTTGTATGATACCTTATCATTTATTGTTCTCCTGAAGAAGACGCCAGGGAGCGTCGAAAATTTGAGTAGAAAAATAAAATTGGCCACAATGCATTACAAACGCTTTTAGCAGTTTTCTTTGAATTTGTTTGAGCCGATACGTGAAACCTTAACATGTTTGGACCTAAATTAAATGCAGCTTCACTTCACGCTCGCCGAACTTGTGAACGTCTCTATTCGAAACTAGCGAAAACCAGATCAGATATCTTCTTCCTATCGCGCACCAAGAAGTTGGACCTGATACCGAAGGGATTTCGCATTAAGAATCCATTGAAATCTACCTTTAACACTGCCACCGCTGATAACCTATGCAAGAGAACCTCTGAAAGATTGCGAAATCACTCGCTGAACGAATCGTACCGCAGACAGAAAGTCATAGATGAGCAACTTCACCAAGCGAAAGATGAGCTACGTCGCACAACGAGTGCAGACGGCGGCATTCCCACTGAATTTATCTTTGGTCAACTGGAACGTCACTATCTCAATCAGGTGAAATACTTCATAGACCAGAAGTCCAGAAAGCTTAACCATCTAGTCCGGCAATCACCTCTTCTCCGAGGAGAACCCGTTGATGATCAGGTATCTAATGAGACCATCGTGAACCTGTCGTCCTACGAGCTGACCAGCGAGGAGAAGGAGACTCTTCAACTCGGTTTGTCATACTGCCCCCCTCAACCTCTGGACGGTATTCGGTTATGCCAGGACACCATGGACTTCACCCGACGAATCAAGCTGCGGGAGTTCTTCTCTGGAAATGGCAACACCAACGACAAGTCTCCTGGCCATAAAGCTCCTCCCTCCATGACCAAGCCCAAGTGGACTCCACCGACAGGGAGGAACGCCCACATTGACTCCTTCACCTCGAAAGTCGAACGCCACTTGGACAACTTCCTACGTGACACCCAACAGAGGGAACCCAGTACTACTGATAAGGTACGACGTAAGTCGATTAACTAACTCACTCAAGAACAATAACGATATCATTATCAAGCCTGCCGATAAAGGTGGTGCAGTTGTTATTCAGGACGTTAAAGATTACCATAATGAAGCTATCCGACAATTGTCAGACGAAAGTTTCTATGAGCCTCTAGACAAAGACCCTACAGGCGATTTCCATGAAAAAGCCACTGAGTGTGTTAGCAAAGTAGTAGGTAGTAATGTATCTGTTCCCCGGAATCCTAGAGTCAGTCAGTTATACCTCCTGCCTAAAGTACACAAACTGACTCAAATGGTGACGAGTGTGTCCAATCAAGAAGTAACTGGTACTGAAACTACTATAGCTTTAGCTAAAGAGCATAATATCATTCCTCCCGGCAGACCCATTGTGTCAAGTGTTGGCTCCCTCACTGAATCCATGTCCCAATTTGTTGACATGCAACTCCAACCCTTTCTACCCAAAATAACAAACTACGTAAAAGACACTACTGATTTTCTGAAAAAGTTACAATCAGTAAATGTTGCTCCAGAATCAACACTCGTCACCATGGATGTCAAAAGTCTCTATACCAACATCCCTCATGTAGAAGGTGTCAAAGCTATGCGTCGTTTCCTTAATAACCATACTGATGGTGACGAAACACTAGACGTCAATGGCCTTGCCCAAATGGTAGAATTCATTTTGACACATAATTATTTCCAATTTAGTGACAAATTCTACCTTCAAAAACAGGGCACTGCCATGGGCACCAAGATGGCACCGGCATATGCAAACATATATATGGCCATTCTGGAAGAGGATTTCCTCTCGAGCTATCCATGCAAACCTTCCCTCTACGTTCGATACATCGACGATGTTTTCATAATATGGGAACATTCCATGGAAGAACTGACAGCCTTCCACAATGCTTTCAATGCTTGCAACGAAAATATCAAATTCACAATGGAAAGCTCTAAAGAGGAAATCAGCTTCCTTGACGTCAGTGTGTCAATTAACCAGGAAAATGGGAAGATCGAAACATCAGTGTTTCGCAAGCCTACTGACTCGTGTTCTTACTTGAGGTATGACTCATTTCACCCTCGTCATATCAAGCATTCGGTTATATACAGCCAGATGCTTCGTTATCGACGAATTATCTCTAATGAGAGAGTCTTTGAAAAAGAAGTACTCACACTAGGAAAACAGTTCCTGAAAAGAGGCTATCCTGCCAGACTGATCAAGGAAACCATTCTCAGAGTAAAGAGATAATCCCGCACAGAACTCCTCAATCAATGCACAAACGCAAAGGATAAAACGCGCATCCCCTTAGTTACAACCTACCATCCTGCCACGAAATCCTTTGCTAAACGGGTCAGATTAGAGTGGCCTACCTTACATCTTGACCAAAACCTAGGAAAAGTGGTTGGTGACCCTCCCCTTCATGCTCAACGTCAGCCCCCAAACTTAAGGAATTTGCTTGTTAGCAGCAAACTCCCGACCTTCTCACCTCGGAGAGGCAATATTCCCTGCGCCAAACCTAGATGTCAGATTTGCAAACATCTCATCACTGACACCACGATCAAGGTCACTGACAATTTCACTCTCCGGCCGGGACGTCATAACTGCGATTCCAGCAATGTTCTTTACTGCCTCTTTTGCGCACGCTGCCCAGACGTTGTGTATGTTGGTGAGACCAGCACCAAATTTCGGATGCGTTTTAACAACCACAGATCATCCATCAACAAAAGACGGAATGATCTCCCTGTAGCTAAACACTTCAGCCTTCCCAATCACTCAGTTGCGGATGTCAAGGTTTGCCTTTTCGGTGGAGGCTATAAGTCAGCGGACGATAGGAAAATTGCCGAATTACGGGCAATTGTTAAGAGCAGAAGTTTTGAAGGAAAAGGTCTTAACAGAGATCTTTACTTTCTCAATGGATTTACATATTTTCGCTAGGTTTTTTTGTATCTTTTCAATCACATGTTCTTTAATAATGATTTGGTATCAATTCTCCTTCTTTGTTTCAATACTATTATTTTGAATCTTTGCCGCTAATACTACTTGGGATTTTGTGTATTATTACGTTAATTACGTAAATTACGTAATAATGAAGCGCGCACAGTACTCTTTTCTCATCTGCATAATTATATCCATCATTTTTTTGTAAAGCGCGCGCATCCTCAGTCAGATCTCCAAGAGAGACGGTTTCTAAGCAACCTATATCTGACTGAGGATGCGCGCGCTATAACTATAACTATTTCAGTTATTTGTATGATACCTTATTATTTATTGTTCTCCTGAAGAAGACGCCAGGGAGCGTCGAAAATTTGAGTAGAAAAATAAAATTGGCCACAATGCATTACAAACGCTTTTAGCACTTTTCTTTATATATATATATATATATATATATATAATATATATATATATATATATATATATAATAATGTGATGATGTTGAGTCTACTTTTACCATTCGCTTTGGTTTGGGTGATATAGAACAAAGTGGGATGAATTCAAACCAAAGATGACGCAGGATACTCAGGAAATTTAAGCTTTCGTCTTTCGACTTCTTCAGAAATGTATTTTGAAACAGTTATAAAGAGAAGATACAATCACTAAGAAAGGCATGACAAAATTAACGAAGAGAACAATTCACAAAATACAAAGAGAAGACACAATCATTCAAAAATTGACGGACTAATATTATTGTCAGTAGAAATATCATGTAAAAATACCGAAATTTCAAATGAATTATAATAAAGCCGACATACCTGTCGTAAACAGAAGTGATGCCAAGGTCTTGTTGAATTCCTTGAATAATGTTAATAGTTTTTATAGTTTTGAGTTGCCTGGATACCCACTGGTGTTAAAAAGCGTACTGCGCTTTGCCAATGCGCATGTGTTGCCATGGGTAATATCATGAATATTCATTAAATACATGAAATGCACCAAGTGCATATATTTGAGAGTAAACAAGTCACCGAGTTCATACAACATTCTACTTATATACTACATAATTGTATGGTGAATATCATACACAAAATATCATACATCTTAAACGAAATAAAACAATTAGCTTCAAATTATGGGATATCACAGCTATAAGGTACTGGTAAATGAAACCGCCGTTCCATAATCTTTTGTAAAAAACACTGTCCAATACCTACTATAATTTGGTAAGAAAACAAACTAACTCTCTTCTATCTATTTAATCTATTATGTATGTACCTATTATATATGCAACACACGTTCAGACATCAAGAAATACCACACAGACAGGCGTAAGGAAATCCCTATTGCTGCCCATTTCAGCACAAATGGGCATACTGCAGATGACATTCAACTCACAGGAATAGAAGTAATTAGAAAACACCAAGAATCAGTCATCCTGAAACGCGAATCATACTGGATCCTCAAACTTAAGGCGCTTACACCAAACGGCATCAATGTTGAGGAATAAGTCGCGAACTCGGCAATTACATACACTTGTTTCTCTCTTACGGACTTTTGTTTTTAGTTATTTTTTATTTATTTATTATCATTGTCACATATATAATAGGTACATACATAATAGATTAAATAGATAGAAGAGAGTTAGTTTGTTTTCTTACCAAATTATAGTAGGTATTGGACAGTGTTTTTTACAAAAGATTATGGAACGGCGGTTTCATTTACCAGTACCTTATAGCTGTGATATCCCATAATTTGAAGCTAATTGTTTTATTTCGTTTAAGATGTATGATATTTTGTGTATGATATTCACCATACAATTATGTAGTATATAAGTAGAATGTTGTATGAACTCGGTGACTTGTTTACTCTCAAATATATGCACTTGGTGCATTTCATGTATTTAATGAATATTCATGATATTACCCATGGCAACACATGCGCATTGGCAAAGCGCAGTACGCTTTTTAACACCAGTGGGTATCCAAGCAACTCAAAACTATCAAAACTATTAACATTATTCAAGGAATTCAACAAGACCTTGGCATCACTTCTGTTTACGACAGGTATGTCGGCTTTATTATAATTCATTTGAAATTTCGGTATTTTTACATGATATTTCTACTGACAATAATATTAGTCCGTCAATTTTTGAATGATTGTGTCTTCTCTTTGTATTTTGTGAATTGTTCTCTTCGTTAATTTTGTCATGCCTTTCTTAGTGATTGTATCTTCTCTTTATAACTGTTTCAGAATACATTTCTGAAGAAGTCGAAAGACGAAAGCTTAAATTTCCTGAGTATCCTGCGTCATCTTTGGTTTGAATTCATCCCACTATATATATATATATATATATATATATATATATATATATATATATATATATATATATGTATGTATATATATATGTATGTATGTATGTATAATATATATATATATATATATATATATATATATATATATATATCTCTCTCTCTCTCTCTCTTCGGACTCACTGTAATCACTGTCCTCGTTTTACTGTAGATATCTACGTATATCGATCTGCAGTCGAAGATTTGTGTGCTACGGAATGGACAGAAACCGGGAATAGGAACCAATTTTCTTTGCCCCAAAACTACTTCTGTGAACATAATGACCAAGGTAAGGGTTATGAAAAGTATGTATTGTGTGCAGGGGCCGATAAAAAAAATCTTCAATTTTTTTAATGATTTATTCTGAAGAGAGAGAGAGAGAAAAAAAAAAGATTATCCAAACAGTTTTGGGGATAATCTATTCAAAAAATCTCTAACAAGAAAGAAAAAAAACTCGGTTTCCACATTTTTAGGTGCTCTTTTGAAAAGGGTGAAACTTGGGGAGGTTGTGTACCTAAAGTATGACAACTGCGTTTTAAAAAGGGGGTCATGGGTCGGTTGTCCCCCCCCCCCCCCGCTAGATTCGGAAATGAAAAGATGTTAGTGTCAAGAATCATCTCAACAAAAAATGTCAGACATTGTTAATCTTCAAGAACATATACACATACACACACCCACACCTCAACCATCACCCCACTCCCACCCACACGTATATCCCCTTACATTACATCTTGGCAGATTGACGAAATAACAGTTCAAGGGCAATCCAACCTTAGTAAAAAGCTTTCTTGTGTGAAAGGAGGAAAATAAGAAAGTTATGAATGTTTGAAAAATGAAATCACTACATCTATGCGAATCTCAAATTGGCAATTTGGTGAATCGATTGTGACGTATTCATGGTCAACTCTCCCATTTGTCGTACACCAAGATATCATTTAAATTCCGTTTTTTCTCCTGAGTGCCTTTTCCCCTCGGGGCAGTACTCAAATTATATTGTAGGTAGCATATTGTTATAGGTCCTCCAAAAAGAAAAAGATCCTACTGAGTTATACATTTTGAAAAAAATAGTCATTTTGTGTGTTGGAGCGAATGGGAAAGTTTACCGCCGCTACATCACAGTGACCGTACCGATACGACCAATTTGAAATTCCCATAGGTGATTACAACTCTTTAAAAAATCATAACTTTCTTATTGCTTGTCCGATTTCGTTTAAAACATTTTTAAACTGATTTTTCTGCTGTCACACAAATCAAATTATTACAAAGGTGGATTGCCCGTTAATGTCAACAAACAAACAAGCAAACAAGCAAAACAAAACGAAACAAGAATTAAGATTAAAACAGAAAAAACACAAACATGTGCACAAAAAAGAAGAAAGAAATGAAGAAGAAGAAGAAGATGAAAAAGAAGAAGAAGAAGAAGAAGGAAGGCATATTTAACTCAGCGAAACACACGGTGTGTGTGCGTGTGTGTGTGGGTGTGTGTGTGTGTGTGTGTGCGCGCGGGTGTGTGTGTGTGTGTGTGAAAGGAAGAAAATTCATGCGTAACACATCAAATCATGTTCCAGAGAAAATATACTTACTTATTTTTAAAATACACTAATAGTAATAAAGCATGCTTCATGACTTTGAAAAAGAAGTAGAAAAAAAATACGACCAAGATAGAGGTATGATTTTCCAGGACGGAAAAGTATTCTGAAGTTTCTGTTTGACATCGCATTGTGTCTGTGTATGGAGATGGAGGTGATCAGCAGCCTGTGACTCTAGGCATTGCTACGTCCACACGTCTTGCTGAGTTTTTTAATAACAACACACTTAACAACGCCACCTACGCTGAAAAAGATGTCACTCTTCGTGTTGCAAGTGACGTCATCACTTCACTTCTTTTCATTGGCCAGGGGCTGATGTCTGTTCCCTTCAGCTTTACCCTCAAACACTCCACGGTGAGTTCTGATTTAAGATCTTGAATCTATCGAAGTACTTTACTCAAAATCATTTTAGATATAGAAAGTAATTCTTCTTAAAACAATCTTATCCTGACATATTTATCATCTTTCTGGACAATATTATCCTGGCACCAGATCCTTTCATGTAAATAAACAATTTCTTAAATCTTAGTTTAAAGCGAGTTACAATATATTCCATTCTACCTTTGTAACGGTGTGTAAGGTTTATGTAAACGTGTGTTAATTGTCTTGTATTCCATACTTCGCGTTGTTTCTCTTAACCCCCCCCCCCCCCCTCTCTCTCTCTCTATCTCTGTCTCCTTCCTCTTCTATATATCTCACCCTATCTCTGCCTGTCATTCTTTTTCTCTCTCTCTCCCCCTCCCCCCCCCCCTTTTCACAGTGATATTTCTCCTTCTTTCTCCTATAATATATATATATATATATATAAAATACACGATAAAAACTATTTTCGAAAAATCAACTGAAGGCAATTTCAATAGCCCTGTCTATCACCTTTAGAAATGTGCGAACATTACAATGGCATGTTACGTAATCCGAACCTGATTTCTATGGGCAGTACAATAGGCCTTTGAAATTACCCTTGAGTTTATTTTTCGAAAGTAGTTTTTATCGTGTTATATATATATATATATGCATTTTTTTTCTTTTCAACCAGTAGGGCCCATGTTCACAAGCGTAACTTTTTTTAGGTCCTTCCACTTGCAAACATTTTCTACTTGTTGTATATTACAATACAGATTTTTATATGTACACAGCCTCGTCAATATGTCTACACTGTAAAAAAAAATAAATGTAAAACTACAGGTTTTTTAGCCCTTGAAATTACAAGTTATTGCCGTTATTTCAATTTTACAGCCTTTTCCTGTAAAACAACAGCAAATTTGATGGTTAACCGGAAATCTTCATCTATTTACATAATTTTATTGTAAATATATGCTGATTTCCGGTTTTAAAAAAATGTGGAAAAACGGGCATTCCCGGCATCCTGACCATGCTGACTGCCAGGAAATTCCCGTGAAAAAACGGCAATTTTTTTTTTACAGTGTGTGTATTATGCATTATGCATTATGTATTATGTATTATCTATTGTGCATAAGTATCATGTACTGTGTATTATGTATTATGTATTATGCCCTTTTATGTTTGCTTGAAGTGGAATAAAACTGAACTGAACTGAACTGAAACCAACTCCCCTGCTTTTGAGTTTACCGTGATAACCTTTCTCAACATTTTTGTTTTCTTAACTGCGGAGAGAGAGAGAGAGAGACAGTGAGGGGGAAAGTCTTCATAATTCAATAAAACACATTTTCTCCCTAAGGAAAGGGGGGAGAATCAGTGGAATAGCAGCTGAAAAGAGCATTCAAAGTTCACTAAGCTGCTCCAAATGAAGTATTAGGATGATCTCTATAACATTGGAAAACCCAGGGGCGGCGCTACAGGGGGGGGGGGCAGAGGGGGCGACCCCCCCCCCCCCTATGATTTTTCAGGTAGTGAAAAAAAAAAAAGAAGAAAAAAGAAGAAAAGGAGGAAGAAAAGGGAAGAAAAGGGAAGAAAGAAGAAAGAGGAGTATTAAAAAGAGAGGTCTTAAACATATAACTCTATATTACCCCTGTTATTTAATGGAGAAAAAATATGACGTCATCTTTAGGTCGTCTTGCCCCTCCTATCAAAATACCCTGGCGCCGCCCCTGGGAAAACCTTTTCCGCTTTGTTAATATATTATTACAAAATACATATAATATTTTTTCTTATTTTATGTTGATTCAGATAAATATAAAGCAACTTTTTTGTATTCTCAATATTTTCTATTATTTTCCTCTTTCCACTACCGTGCAGATAGATGGTCAGAAATTATACTCACCAACATGCAGTTTCTGGGATCACAACAGCAGGTATTACCATCCCAAATATACAACTGTATTATTTAGATACAAAGACAATTATTAAATAATTGGTCCATCATTTGATTCAAAAGTTCATTTCTGTTCAGGGCCCCGTTGCATAAAAATTACCGTCAATGGTAACTCTGCTGTCAATGGTAACTACCATGGCAACATCACTCAACAGCCAATCAAAATCAAGGTTTCCATGGGAGTTACCGTTGATGGCAAAGTTACCGTTAATGGTAAGTTTTATGCAACGGGGCCCTGTTCATTTTATTGTTTCATATTTCACATTTACAGTGCTTTTACACTATAAAATAATGTTGCAAACCATATAAATGGTACAAACAAGATAAATGGTAAAAATATACATGAAATATATTGTCAGAGAAAATAAAAGAAGGTGAGTACCTCATATCTGTACGTTTGCATGCGGTATTTATTGAAAAGACTGGGCTACAATAAAAGTGAAATATTGAGGAGCCTAAGGAGAAAGCTACGCTTGTTACGTTATAGGCTCCAAAGTGTAATAAGATTTCTAATAGTCTTTAAAAATAGTGGGAACAAGCAATGCATGATACAGCAATATGAGTATATAAATAAATTATTGTGTCGCAGTAATCGAAATCGATTCAAAGAAATAGTATTGCATAGTTTTGTCACTTTCATTACAGCAATAATATAACAATTCACATTATTAGGATAAATAAGCATTTCCTGTAAGCCCTATGTACATTTTGCAATTTTTAATTGTACACATTGTGTACCATTCCTTTATAGTAGCGTGCCTGGTTTTTAGGGGACTCTTCTTAGTTCATATATCAGATAGCTGTCTTTATTAGGGCAATGCAATTTTGATATTTAATGGATATACAGGTATATCTATATACATTTGTCATATTCCAAATTAAGAGAATAAAATTCATATCCCCACCATGTTTTTCAATTCCAATGAACCAATTTTAAATAAAGTTTGTTGTTGTTTCGGAGATTAGAAAGAAAACTTTCTCTGATAAAAGAAAATGAAGCGTTGGTTTTATTTTTAAAAACATGACTGTGTAAATATTTATCATAATCGAAATGCAATCGAAAAAATTGTATTGGGAATCGTACAGCATTGACTGTGCCTCTTTTGGCAGCCGGAATAGACCACGTATGTATGGTTCATTTCCTACTGCTGCCTATTCAATATTCCTATTCAATATTGAATTGCAGTTAACAATATTTTCAAGTAAAGCAAACATTCACTTTAATCTATACCTAATTATATAGTCTGTGGAGTATTACTGGACTATGCATTATTCAGTCTGATGTGTTGGTCTGAAATTTTCTTAGAATGTGGAATTCAACTGGCTGTCAAGAAATCGCGACAGACAACGTGAATATGACTTCATGCTACTGTGCCCACATGACCAGTTTTGCCATTTTGGTGAGCTTGGTGCCGAATGATCTGGTAAGATGGAATTATGATTTTGTATTTTGGGTTTGGTTGATACTGTTTCCAAGCTTCCATCGAATACATTGAATTTAATGTTGTTATACAAATGTGATTCATCCAAAGCTCAAAGCAGCAAAGTAGCAGTATGACTAGATGTACAAAATTCAATATTTTGTATCTTTAAAAAAAAAACACCCATTTATATAAATATGTATTAATTTCAAACACGTCATTGAAAACGTATGTATATGTGTGTGTGTGTGTGTGTGTGTGTGTATGTGTGTGTGTGTGTGTATAAGCTATATACATTCATATATATACACTCAACCAAAAAAGTAAGTTCCCCCCTAGCATTTTTGGATATATCTCAAAAAGTATTTTACCGATTTTCATAATTCAAACGGGAATGGATAGGGAATTTTATTACTCATAACATGAATGGCATATCATTGCCACCAGATATCATTATTGGTGTGAAAAAATGCATTTTATGTCAAAATGCATGGAAAAAAAAGTTGCACTGTAGCGATTTGCATTGGCTTTTACACAAATAATCAAACAATCACTCATGATTCTGAACTTTTAAGCATGGTTTATTGCATATTTCTCTATCTCTTTCTTTTCATGAGCATACAGTGAAGTATTTAATAATTGATATGTCCACCATCCGCTTCAATGACCAGCCGGCATCTCTTCCTCATACTGTTAACTAAAGTTTGTACTTGGCGCTGCTCAATGTTGGCCCATGCTCTCTGCAAGATGCGCTGAAATTCTTGCAGTGAAGTGTCATCTTTCACCTTCTTGCTCGCTTTCTGCTTAATGATATCCCAAAGATTCTCTACTGGATTACAGTCAGGGGATCTTGCAGGCCACTCCATACGTTCGATGCCATTTCCCTCAACAAACTGATCTACAACTTGAGCGCGATGAGGTCTAGCATTGTCATCCATGAAGATGAAATCGTCTCCCATAGCTGCTGCATACGGAATGACGTGCGGTTCCAACACCTCGTCGACGTATCGCTGCGCCGTCAATCGACCTGCCACTGGAACTAACTCTGTCTTTCCATGACTGCTGATGCCGCCCCACATCATCACACTGCCAACCTCAGGGCCCTCTAGATCAGCTATGCAGTCACGATTCAGCTCCTCCCCTGCCCTTCTCCAAACCCGCATTCTGCAGTCAATCTTCCTCAGATAAAATCTGCACTCGTCATTGAAGAGAACATTGGCCCAGCGACGCCTCCCCCATCTCCGATGACGTCTTTCAAAGGCGATGCGCTCCTGGCGATGGCGATCCATGAGCTTCACTTTCTTCTTGGGTCGTCTAGCTCGGAGGCCCACCTCATGAAGACGATTCCTCACGGTCTGAAGACTGATATCATCTGGCCTCTGTCCTCGTCGGCGATGTAGTCGCTTTTTTATCTGTTTTGCTGGAAAGAAAAAAGGGAAAAAGCATGTAGGGATACTTGAAAATGTAGAAGCATAAAAATATAGCAGCATTACAAATCACTCCTTTTCATGCAATTTAATAAATTTCATAGAATACAAGTAAATTTCACGTACCTGTCAGTTTCCTGCGAGTTTCAGCCTTATTGATTATGGACATATCTTGCCTGACAGATGTCACCCTTGGTCGGCCACTTCTTGGCAGATCTCTGACCTCTCCAGTTTCCTGAAACTTTGCTCTAAGTTTCCTTATGGCATTGGGCGAAACCCCTAGTCTCCTGGCCACCTCCTTAACTGGAACCCCAGCTTCAAGGAAAGCTGTAGCTCTCCCTCTTTCAAAAATTTGCAGACGCGGCATGATGCAAAATGGCCATAAGCACATTAATGTGATCAACCCAAATTGGAATTACAAAGCACATGGCTTCGACCAACATTTTCATATTGAAAAGGCCTATTGTTTAAAAAGTATGCATAACATCTGTTTAATAGGGAAGCATATTGTACCTGAAGAAATTCCTGAGAATTACATAACAATTTAAAAAGGTCATTTGCTAACTTGCATAGGAAATGTACACAATATGCTTCATATAACCTTAAGTGCAACTTTTTTCCCATGCATTTTGACATAAAATGCATTTTTTCACACCAATAATGATATCTGGTGGCAATGATATCCCATTCATGTTATGAGTAATAAAATTTCCTATCCATTCCCGTTTGATTTATGAAAATCGGTAAAATACTTTTTGAGATATATCCAAAAATGCTAGGGGGGAACTTACTTTTTTGGTTGAGTGTATATACATATATATATATAATTGTGAGAAATGAAAATATGAGAATAATGGTTGCGTAGCTTAAATCAAAGTTCCCCAGAGCTGTCCTCCCTTTTTGAATTTTTGCAAAGGTTGAAAAAATGTCTCCGCCGGAAATTGAACCCGGGTCGTTGGCTTAGAACGCCGAAGCCTTAACCACTTGACCACGGAGACGGGCCAGTGATTTCGGCGACACCAGATTTAATATATATATTTATATATATTTATATATATATATATATATATATATATATAATATATAATGATCACAACTTCCCCCTTATTATATAAAAGGAAATAATTTAATGAACAAATGAATAGATAAATAAATATAGACACACTTTCTTGAGGCATATGATTATTTTGCCTGGAATCTACCGATCCTCAACATTTCTCCATTAGTTTCCAAGATAGTTCATTCTGGTAATTGGTAGCACAAATGATAACGAAAAACGAGTGAAAATGGATTTGAGTACTTTAGAGGTACATTATATCATTTTGTCTTGGAAAAAATTCTCCTCAATACCATTTTTTTCCTGAAATATCAGCATCACAGCATGTTGCAATAATTAACCTCTATCATCCGACCAGGGTAAACTAAAGTGACGAATTTTGGACCAAAAGAAAAATCCTTGCTATGAAATTGTGTGGGGGTGTGCGTGTGGGCGTGTACATGTGCGTGCGTGTATGTGTGTGAGTTTCTGTGTGCGTATGTGCGTTTTTGAGTTGGTAACAACAGCTAAATGATATCCTCCAATTCTAATGTTCACTGTTGTATACACAGACCTTCCTTGACAGCCGATCGTGTAAAAATCCATGCCAACCTAATGATCGCCATTTTGTTTGCCGATATCACCTTCTTTTCCGGTATCAAACCGATTAATATTGAGGTAAAGTTTGCTTCTCTAAAAATTTCATTTTCATTGATTTATGTCCACTTTTTCCCCCTTGTTTTTTTGTTCCAGCCAATCATTACGCTACCAGTAAATTGGACGTAATGTCATGGCAGCCTCATGGTTTATCTTTCGAGGTTTGAGTTACTGAAAACAAAAACACAGCGAACCATTGGAGACATATAATTGAAAAAAAAAATTGTGTAATACATTTTCTATTTAGGCTTTCTCTCATTTATATTTTGTTTGAACCTCTTCTACAGCCTCCATGCAAGATATATTCCTTCATCCTGCACTACTATCTTGCGATGATGTTTTGGATGCTCGTAGAGGGCGTACATCTCTATCGTCAGATTATCCAGGTCTTTGACTCTGGTAATCCTCGAACTTGGGTTTATGGCATCATAGGATGGGGTAAGTTCAATATATGGCGATTTACTGTCTTAAAGGGATTCGGTAACTTTGTGGAGGCTTGATTTAATAAATTGTTGAATTTTGAAATCTGTCTTGTATAATGATGTTCAGAAAGATAGCCAGGCATAGAAAGGTTTTCATATATATAATGCTATTATTAAGATATATGACTGAATACTCCCATTTACGAAAGCGTATATGGCCATACGCTTTGGTCTAACACTGGGTCTATGGGGAAAAATGAGTCTGGCATTTCCGGTCACTTGCATATGTTTACTTTTATGAAGCACATGATGATTTTGAAGGGCTTTTTTTTTCTTCCTGGGCTTCATTTTTACACCATATTACATACACTGATAACATGTAAGGTCAGGCAGCTCAGATTTTATCAAGCTCTACAAAGTTTAACAAATCACTTTAAAGCCATTAAAATTCAAATGACGAAAAATTTAACTATGTATGAAATCTGGATTATATAACATTACTTGAGTTGATGTGACTCTGTATTGAATATTAACCAAATGATAAAATATTTAATGTAAATCTTATCTTAGCAGAAAGTGAATTTCGCTTAATAGAAATCACATAATTTGACAGCAATCAACACGTTCTACGAGCCTTGCATTAGATTCAGCATATACATGATCCAAAATCATATTTCTTATCTCATTGCAAAGTGATTTTTGTCACGTAAATATATTTTCTAGCTTGGAAACACGCGTTGTCCATAAGAGGCAGTTTCAATTAATATTTTTATAAGATAAGTATCATATCAGCAATTAGTCATTATATTTTTATTTTCTTGTTTCTAAGGTGTTTCTGCTGTGATACTCATTATTGCCGGAGGAATAAAGCATCAAAGCTATGGCTATGAACGAAGGTAAATGATTTGTTTTTATTACCTTTATTCTTACTTGATTATCCATAAAAAGATAAAATTAAGTTACATTGTAATGTTAATGTTCTTATGTTGAAGTTGACATGTCAAATATAAACAAATCGACTGCAAGCAAAGGTAAAGTATATTGAAGTAAACTACAAATGAAATATAACTAATACTTCTTTTTTCCACAATGTAATACGGGTTGCTGGCTGAATCCCACAGATGGGACGATCTGGGCATTCACTGGCGCGGCTATTGCCATCGTACTTGTAAGCAACTTATATCATTATGTGGTTGAATTTCCTGTAGTAAGAAAGCTTGGGAAAGGTTGGAAATTCCCATCTGGGTTCTGCAAGTGGACCTGTTTAAGTTGCAAATTTGAACAATTATTGATAAGTCTGTATAGAGGCTATTCAAAACAGTCTAGATGTGTTCTTGATCATGATAAATTCCTTAACTTATTGTAAAATAATCATGACTTCATTAGTCCCCAGACACTGCCTAGATATAGTTCCCAGATATTACATTTTTGACGATTGTGAAGTAATTTTTTCACTCTCTTAAATATTGGCAGCAAGATGATTTAAGATCACATCCATTTTCCATGTTCTAGGTCAATGCGGTTATTCTTCTGCTGGTCGTAAAGACAGTTGTGTCGGCATCTCGAGGTCAACTGGACAACAATAAGATCAAGCAAATCAAGTAATTATTCTGAAAATTCTTCCTCTAGAATATCTTTTTGCATTGTATTTTGTTTAACATGTTTATCTTGGCAAACATTCGAAAGATTACCAGAATAATTATGTATCAAAATTGTATGGGGGATATTAAAGTTAATACCCTATGTTAATGAAGATTATAACATATTTTGCTTGATAACTCAGTTCCCAAGTATCCAAATAGCAAATTAAAGTATTTAAGTTTCAACCCCTGTATCAACACATTGATTCTAACGTTCATAAAAGAATACAATCACATAAACACTCTTTCTCACTTTACAGAGCTGGTCTTCGGAGCACTGTGTTGCTCCCCCCAATTTAATTGGTATCCCTTGGTTAATGACTCCTTTAGTCGTATCATTTCCTGACGTGAAGTCACTGGAGTACACCTACAACCTGCTCAATACCCTCCAGGTATCGTCTAATCTCAATGCTAACTTTTATTAGTAATTGAATTCTTATTCACCTGTTCATGATGTGAGTGTTATGTGATTTGTACCTTTAAAGGTCAACAAATTGTTATTTTAAAATAATGGGCCTGTGGCGGGCTCCAAGATCCGTAATATGCGTAACATACAGCGACGATGTCACATCTTTTGAAGGGGGGGGGGGTGGCAATGAAAAGGAGACAAACCTGCCTTTTATTCAACCATTCATGGTCAAAATACATCCAATTCAATTTGTTGTTCTTGTATGTTTATAAGTGTTCATGATTTCGAATGCAGCACAATATTAAATTGTCTCGTACATATCGTAAGTACTTAATGTATTTCCTTTTCATCCTCGCAGGGGTTTTTCGTCGCACTTTTCTACTGCTTTCTCAATTCGGAGGTATGACAATAAAATCATTTGCAATAAAAAGATTAAAACTATTTTAGATTTTTTTTTCTCTCTACTAAAATGGAATGAAATGAAAGCTTGAAAGTACACGAACGGTACAAAGGTTGTGAAATGTATTGTTCACTCGCCCAATGGTGGCGGGGGAGGCGGGGGGGGGGGGGTGGTTACTCGAAGATGAGTGATTTCAAATGACATGAATGTGTTTTTATCACGGCTTTTGTAATTTTCTGGAGGGATATAGTCCTAAATTCAAAAAAAGAGTTTTGAATTGTGATCCTACCTTCCACTTTACAAGAGGGATTTCTTCCAAAATGCGAATTTTCGATGCTCTTCAGTAGATCTGTGTAACATGCTATATGGAGATGGGGCAATATTCTGTGCATTATATTCGGTAAAAATTTGTCAAATGAAATATTGTTAATACAGAAGATCGTATTAATCGTGTTTTCTTCTTTCCTTAACACAGGTTCGAAATGCCATCGGAGAACATATTCGCAAAGCTCGTGACAGCCATGTTTCGGACAGCCATGCTCCTACACTGTCAACAGCTGAAGTAAACACACTTTATTTTTACCTTTATTTCAGCTTTCTGCAGTGAATTATTAGTATAAATTTGTTTTTATCTAACCTGCTGATCGTGGAACATATTAGATTGAAGACTACATTGAATATGCACTCACAGATACGTCTGCCTAGCTGTAGTAAGAGAGAGTCAACCGCCTGATAGATTTTTCCCATAATTGTATAAGATCTGTATTTTAGAAAAGTATCAAAAATCTGAAAGATTTGTTTATCTAAGATGGTGTTTCTAAAGTAGAAAACTGTCAAAATAAAATGTCATTGGGAATCGATTCATCTGAAATTATGCAGATTTTTTTTCTTAAATGGTAGAAATTAATTGAAAACTAAGATTTTGATATGCACCATGGGGAAACATGCATTCTTATTTAATTTATATAAATTTAATTATTTGCTTTCTTTCATCAGTATCTTTGAAATGTTTCTTTGATTTTTTCTCTTATTTGTTTTGTTTTGTTTTGTTTGTTTGTTGTTGTTTTTTTTTGCTACTATCAATTACATGTATCATGTATCTTTCTTTTTTTCAAGGGAAGTGTAGCTAAGCCTGGTTTGAAATGCGAGTCTATCCAGCCCCAGTATGTCCAACACAGAACCAAACCGGTGTGTCGAGTTCGTCATCAAAATAAGAGACTCAATAACCCTTTCAGGACAGGAATTATTTAAGGGCTAAAGTGATCACATTTTGTGTTTCAAATTGGCAACAATAATCTTTTTCTTTTAGTTCTACATGGTTTTAATAGGGCACATTGTCTTTGAAAACAACATACATGATTGCTAATTTTGTCGAAAAGTTAAAAAAAAATGCCAGTTTTGACCCCCCAAAAATGATTTTTGAACATCTCAACGTGTTGCCAATTTAATGATTTTCAAGCTTATTCTCGTTTCTGAAAATCCTGGCATCAAACGCAATGTGGTCGTGCAACAAAAAGGACTTATTTTAAGCAGAAATTTTTGCTCTTTCTACTCATGCGTCTGGTTTATTTTTAGAGCTCTGAATCAAAAGTTATTGCGCTAAAACACAAAATGTGATCAAATGTCTTGAAAGGGTTGAACATTGACGCGGAATGCGGAAGCTGTCGGTTCGACCTCCACCAGAGCAATAATATTCTTTAGAAAGACATTAATCCATTGACTACTGAATTCTCTAACTCTCATAGGCTTAATACAGGAGCCACCCGGTTCCCGTAGTCTATGGGTTAATCAACATTTACCACTCTCGTAATGGCCCCTTTTGATAATTTACAAAGTACTTCGGAAGCGCGTAAAGATGTTGTATCATGATAAACTGAATATTTTTGTTGTTATCATTATTATCAAGGTATGATATCCATGGCAACTTTGTTCTGAGTCTGACTGGAGATTTCATTTACATGGTTTATGTGCATTTCTGTTCATGACTTCAAAAAAAAAAATATCGTTAACCGTTTGATACTGTATTTGACTGTGAATTTGTATACTGACGAATGTGTCGTTATTCCTGTGAAGATGAAGGCGTTCATAATTTTGGAAATATAAAAGATATATTCATTTATTTTAATGCAGACTTTTTCATGACTAATTCAAAATGAGTTTTGATAATTGAATCGATGTCTTATTTAATCGCATAACATCAGAAATAGCTGATTGACCACGTGACATATGTACTTAAATTTAGTTAATAGCAGAAAGAAAGATGTGATTTCTTCAACTGTTTATGCATTGCACACTGCATGCATTATACTACGAATTTTCAATTTTTGAGAATGTAAATACAGAGTAACAATACCATGGTGGTTTATGTATAATGATGATTTAACTATGAAGGACATTTCCTTTGGGAGGTTCCATTTGTATTGAAAATGCCTAAAGATGAAGTAAATGTATTCTTAGAATTTAGTTGAGGATAAAAATTACGTCAAATGATTTCACTTTGCACTCACAATACTTTTCCCCCATTGCTATCTGATTGGTATTGCTACATTGGCCACGAGTATGTATGTATGTTGACTATGCGATTTATAATAATGCAATTCCTTTCTGAATATAGTTAAATCTTTTTCAACACATATGTTGTATGACACGATTGTAACATCTAATGTGATTATCTGGGAAATGTCGGGAAATTGAAGATACCTTTACAAACTTTATTAGTTTTCTGGTTTTCCCTTTTCGTTGGGATTTTTTTTTTTCTCTAATCCTCAAGGGAGTCCATCCTTTGAGAATATGAAAATATTGACGTAAATTGATTTCAAAATGTTGATTTTGAACAAGTGATATACATATAGGTAAATTTTCGTCATTTATTTAGTTATCAATCATCATTCTTTTAATGTATTGTCCGACATACGAAAGCCATTAACCGGGTAATTAGCAAAATAAATGAGCAAAAGCAAATGAATCTAAAATCATTTAGGCAGAATGATCATGACATGATATGATATGATATGATGAGATAGTATAGTTAGGTTGTTATGTATTGTGATAATTTTTTGAATGAACACATGGGTTTATTGAAGAAAAGGACTTATAATGTACAGGGGCGTCGATTTATATGGGGTGGCAGTTTCTCCCCCCCCCCCCGAAATATTGGGAGGGCAAATATATCGTTTTGCCCCCCCCCCCCGATAAATCCGGAGGTTTAGAATAAAAGAAGGAAAAATCATAATGCAAAACTCGAGAAATGAAACATTCCAGACAGTGAAATATAAAAGGTATTACACGATCAGATTTCAATTTCACCGCGCGCTCCGTGCGCAAATTCTCTAATTTCCCCTGCTTCATGTAACCGTGGAGAAGCTGGTAATTATCAAAGAGGCGTTAACAAATCACGAAAGGTACTATTAGGCTGTCTTACCCCCCCCCCCCCCCCCAATCGAAAAAAGGATCGACGCCCCTAGTAATGTATAAACTGTAGTCAACAGTACATTCAGGATGTTATGTAAACGAGATGTCTACTGAATGAGCACCTGGGTTGATTGAAGGAAAGCACTTTATTTGTAAAATGTAATCAATAGTATAGTCAGGATGTTATGTAAACGTGATGACTATTGAATGAGCACATGGTTGATTGAAGAAAAGCACTTTATTTGTAAAATGTAATCAATAGTATAATCAGGAGGTTATAGTATAGTCAGGAAGTTATGTAAACGTGATTTAATGAGCACCTGGGCTGATTGAAGAAAAGCACTTTTAATGTATAGACAGTATGGTCAGGTTGTTATGTAAACTTGATGACTATTTAATGAGCAAAGGTTGGTTGAAGAAAAGAAAGATTATTTTGAAGAAAAAAATGGATATGTAGGCACATTATTTATTTATTTTCACCATAGGGGTGGATTGCCTTTTTAACTCCAGTTCGTTTTCAAAGGGGTTCACACAAAACAGGTACAAGTCATATTAACGTTTACGGCAAAGAAAACAAAACAAAGAAAAAAAAACAAATATTTCTGTATTCATATATCAGGGGCAGACGTCAGTTTTTCCAATTTTCGTCCGTGATTACCCGATGTCTAAGATTAAATCACCTCTATAACATTTACATAATGGTCATATCCAAAATAAATGGAAATTTCTGGAAATACTTGAATCAATTGAAACTGTTATTGAAACTCGTGCCACACAATTATCGATATCTTCTATTTGAGCCTACAAAGATAAGCGAAGATATACTTCATTATATACTTAATACTTAAAATTGCACATGAAATTTACGTGATAACAATATTTTCTGGAAAAGCGCTAAATTATAAATACTCTGGCTGGTATTTTTGCCAAATGCAAACATTTGTGAATTCATGGATTCGATGACCAGCCCTAGTAAAAGATTCAAGTGAATGAAAATCACCAATAAAGTATCCCTCGATGTAAGTGAAAGTACATAACTTCGTTTCTCTTTAAATTTATGATTGCTCAAATAGGCTTATCTGGGATTATCCTGCTGCCACTAAAAAGCCTAAGTGGATACAGAAATACAACAAAAACGCTACTCCTTATTATTAATTTAAAAAAATTATTGAGATGGAGTGAGGAAATATGGCTGTGTGATGCTTCCCATCTGCAGTTTACACAAAACAAAATATTCCGTTAAGTACGAGACACTCCTCCACCCCACCCTTACCCTCCCCCACCCCACTCTGACATTCTGAAGGAAAAGAAATCATGGTATCGTTCCTTCTATCGGCAATCCATTTTCATTTTATCCTAAAGTTACGAAAACACTGTAAATGAATCTCAACAGACATTTTCAAATTCTATTATAAAAAGTTTTGTAGCTTAACTTAAATTTTTAGACAACCAGTAGGACTTCCTACTTAAGCAATTAATCTCTATTATAGTTTATGTAATCATGGTAATAGTAACCTTACATTTACCCATATAAATTATTGTAATTGGTTTACCTTTTGACCGAGGGTCAGGTTCATTTCGGCTAAATGTCCAACAATAAACTTACACTTGGTACTATCCTTTGACAAAAACCGTTAAAGACTAGTTTGTTACTTTAACAACTTACTTTTCTTGAACTGTATGATAACGGGGTTAGAAAAAGAGAGTATGTGTGCGAGAGAGAGATGGGGAAAGAGATGCAGTGGAGAGAGAGAAAGAAAGATGTGAGAAGAAAGGGGAGAAAAAGGGAGAGACAATATAAAAATGTCAAAAATGTTAGTAGAAAGAACGAAGGGAGGATAGCTAGAGAGCGAGAGAGAAAGAAAAGGGGTGAAAAGAAAGAGGCGTTAATGAAGGAACAAGGTACGGGAAATAGAGGAAAAGGAGTGAGGAAAAAAGAGACGTTGAGAGCCATTCGAATGGCTAAAACAAAGGTAAAATGGAGAAAAACAGGAGAGGGGGAGGACCAGTGCGCCCCCCCCCCCCACATACACACATACATCTGTGCCCTCTCAATACCTAGACCTACGCTACATCACTGACTGCTCCATTCTAGTCATTGCATATGAAAGAAATGAAATTATTTTTTATTTTTTGCTAACTCGCTTTACATTTAGTTTTAGCTCATGACAGGAATTCACTGAATAGACCAGTTCACGGTCTAGCACATGTCCCAAATTACCCCGAATATCCACAGATCTCAGTAAAACATGGAGAAGTCCTACTTTGTAAATTTTGAATAATCACTCTTACAACGATGGAGGTGCTACATAAATAGCCTTTGTTTCCCCCTTTCAAAGAATACTTCCACCTGTGTATCATGGAGTGCACTGCTTGTGCATAAATGAATAAGATTACATAACTTTGATGAGCACGTATCCAGTATTTTGTCTCCGTTTATTTCACAATTTGGTCTGCAATGACCTTTATCTGCTAATGCGCAGACTGTAACCGTGAACTGGCTTATTGGGGTGGAGCATTTGAAACAGCCTCACATGGTTTATCTTCCATTTAAAGGTCATGTAAAGTTTTGGTAAGCCCTCAAAAACTGTTCGTCAGATTTCTTCAATTTTTGTTGATAAATAGCAAAATACTAGCAATACTAAGACACTGTGAAGATTTCGCCTCCTAAAGTTTAATATTAAACAAATAAGAGGCAAAAACTAATTTATGTGCCGGGAGAGGCACGTAAAATCCCAACAAAGGCAGCATGTGCTCTATACTGTACACACACGTGTAAAACCAATAATGAGTAGCTACACACAGTGCACACACTCTGTCGTCTCTATGCGAAGCCCCAAGATTGCTGTGCGGGGAGCCATCGGGGTGGAAGGGTCCTGGCATAATGGCAGTGATCAAGCATTCCTTACAGATATTTACACTAAAATTCACCAGAAATTATAAATGAAATACCAAATGATTTCTTACAGACATCTTTTGATACAAGGAGAACAACATGACACTATATCTAACATGTTTCTTTCCAATTTCCTTTTTGCTACCAATACTGTACATGAGCTTTAAAAGGGACAATAATCATTAATACTTTGCTGTGAATGCGCATATATCATATTAAAATATGAATAAAGATAAAGAACTCATATAAACTAAGAAAGTTTGATACTGATTCAAGTAAATGGGAACATGCCTACTAGCAGACTAGCACTCTAAAGCAGTGACGCCAAAATCTAATGTTCTTACAGCCCTGAGGGCTTTTCACATAACAATAAACAATGAAAATTGTTCTAAGTAGAAAAGGTACTAGATACTAGAAAAATGCTCAGGACTTTAAAAATTGGTGAGACATATCGATATTTTGTGGTTTTGTATTTGCAATTCAAACTCAGTATTTTCACCTAGCCTAATTCCGTAGTGAATTTTCAGTGAGGGGGCTTTGTGAAAATTTCGCTCTATTATTCCAAAGAAGAAGAGAATAACATTGCCTTTCCTGTGACCGTCGTTATTTTTAACTATTAAAATCAACATTACATCTCAAATCCACTTTACAGTCCTTGATTTAGGCCTACACAAATTACATGAAATATAACCTCAAAGCTACAAGAAAAAGTAGGTAGTATATCGCCCGATATCAGGATACATCTTTTCCATACAGGCAGTAAATATAGCCATGAAGTCTTAGCCAGGTACAACTCACACTGAACACAAAATTTGGAGGAGACTTTTAAAAAAACACATCAAATGTCTCTTTTTTTAATCAAACCTCGCATTTATACCTCAGTCACATCCCCAAAGGAACTCCGAACGTAATCTAACCCGACCTACTCTTGGCAGTATGAACATGACGGACAAAGAGAGTGGACAAAATAATCAGCCCTCAGTCTACCCTTCACAATAGTTACGTTCACACGATGGGAGCTAAACTTTAAGGCCCGAATTCACAAAGAAGGTTTAAACCATGGGTAAGGTTTAAACCTCCGTAAGCGTACTAAAATAAGCGTATTAAAATAAGCGCACATTGCCCGTGCGCGCGCTCAAAGAAAATGTATGATTGGATCAGATTCCGTGCGCACGTACGCTTAAAAAAACCCAGGAGGGGGTTTAAACCATGGTTTAAACCAAATCTCCTTTGTGAATTCGGGCCTAAGTTTCGCTTGTAGTTTCAAAACTTTAAGTTAACTTGTAGTTATCTTGTAGTTTCAGACCGTATGAACGGACTTGTAGTTTCGAAACTTTAAGTTTACTTGTAGTTTTAGAACCACAAGCGAGCTTGTGGTTAAGGCCGAAACCATGAGCAGTGGGTGGTCCGCCGTCGGAGTTTCAGTCCATGTGAACGGAGTAAACTTTAAGTTTCGCAAGCGTGTAGTTAGCGGTGACCTCGCTGTTCATTTTAAATTTCCGGGTCGTACCCTTCGCGCGAATTATGAACACAGGAACTGTGTGTGTACTGTACACACAATTGGTAGTAGGCCTATCTACTTCCGAGGTTAACCACGACGATCGCTCAGCTTGTAGTTTCAGCTCGTTGTTTCAAGCTCGTGTGAACCCTCGTTGCGGTTAGGGGGTCGTGGTTTCCTTAACTTAAGGTTTCGCTAACTTAAAGTTTCGAAACCACAAGTCCCATATGAATGTAGCTAAGGGTTATGGTAGTCAAAAGAACTGGTTATGGTAGTCAAAATAACATCCCTTCTCTGCTGCAGGTGTCACATGCATATTCACCTGTTCTACCTATTTTACATAATAGCGGTGAAGGGATGCTCTGTTGTCTACCAGAGCAATTGTGGAGGGTAGAATCAGAAGTTGTTTATTTTGTCTACTCTCTTTGTCCGTCATGTTCTAGTTTAGCTTAAATACATTGTCATACCTCTGTATATCGCCAAAGTAACTCCAAACCTAGCCTAGCCCGACTCTTAGCCAGTCATGGTAATGTAAATATTTCGGTTTATTGTCGGTCTGATCTAAGTCTAGTCGATGTGACAGGGGTATTAACAGATCAAAGAACTTGAAAATCGGACCTATTCAATAATGATCACTGCTCGCTCATCCCTAAACGGTTATGAAGTAGAGCTTGTCATCACAAGCAAAGGCAAGCGTATCTCGAGATAGAGACACCAAGTGACACCACCCATGCTGCAGAAGAATGAAACTCGGTTCGGTAAAATTTGCAGTCTCCCTCAGGTCCAGGCCATCTAGGTCGTAGCACGTGATCCACACTTTGCCGGACTCACAATCAACGCTTGCCACATACACCCTGTCCTCCTGGTCCACTGCAGCGTACAGACAGACATCCTTTGGAGCCTGCAGAGGTTTTCCAGCGTTTCCATCTCTGTCGTATACCATCACGACATCAGGGTCTCTGGTACGGCAAGAACTTGCGACGATCAGACCAGTGGTAGTTGCAGAAGCTTGAAGTGTAACACCGTGTTTTGTTTGGACAGTGTGCTTTACCTTGCTTCCAGTTGAGTCGTAGATATATACGTTGTTCGTTCCGTTTGTGATGAGTATTTCATCCGACGGGCTTCTGTTTAATGTCAGAATGTATCCAGCGCTTGTCAGGGTAATCGTTAATTCCCAAAAACCCTTTGCGGAATACATGCGCACTTCTTTCTCACTAGTCGATGTGTACAGTGTCCCGTCTTCTTGAAACACCAAATCGCGACACTCCGTGCCAGGTGGGACTTTGGAATACTGCGTTATGTTACCTGCCAAATCAATTATATCTATACCATGGCGATCACCCCAGTATCCTACTGCAATGCTGTTGTTGGAAAATGTCGTAATCCCCCATGCCTTACCCAGTAAATCAACACACTTTGTGATGTGCAACTGGTTGTAGAGAGGTTCTGATTTTGATATGTTTCCAAGTTCTAGGGTAATGCTGTCTTCCGACGACTGGAATGTCTTGTTTTGTGCCTTTTCCGAAATTTCCGCCGCAGAAGTATTATCTATACCCTTCTTCAGCATACATTCTAGCTTCTCGCAGAGCATGGTATGAGCAGACAGACTGTTTGTCTCAAGACGACCAAGTCTACTGTTGTTAACCAACGATATCGTGCTGCAGATGCTTCTGATTTTCTGTCGGTCATTTTCTTTCATAGAGTTAAGATTATCCAGGAAACCTTGCTCTACTGCTTCGATTTCCTCAACGAGAATCCGGTGGTTTTCTACCAACTTTGTGGCCTTCTCCTTGTACACGTCATGAACAGCTTGTTTAAGTTTTCCCATGGACTTGCGCACTTTTCGCCGTTGCACTTCAATGTATTTTATATTTTCCTGCAGTTGTGATTTCTTCTTTACAGAGCGCTGATTGAGATGATTAACCTTTTTCCACAGCTCATCCTCGAAGTCGTCTCTCTGTTTCAGTGTATGATCACGGTGATCGAATACACACTTTAGACAAATATATTCACCACAACTCTGGCAAAAGATGTCTTTGTGTTCTGCGGCATGTTTTGAGCACCATTTAGAGGAACACTGCCAACTTATTGAACTTCCGTCGATCATATCCTCGAGAGAACTGAGTTGATGGCCTTCAAAGATTGACGTCAGATGTTGATGACATTGCAGGCATTTTTCACACATGTACTTGTCGCAGGAAGTACAAAAACAAAAGGCTTCCCCCTGAAGTTGGCAAGCAGTGCACTTTGGACTCATCCCAAGGATAGCATTAACTCCTCCACTACAGCCAACGTACTCGTCCACGAGTCCATTGACGATGGCATTTGAAGGAAGATCGTCAATGCGATTCTTCTGGAGTTGTGTGACCTCTTTGCAGTGAGGGCAAATCAGATGGTCAAGTTCTCGGTGAGCTGCATCGTACTTTTTCAAGCACATTTGACAGAATGTGTGTCCGCAAGAAAGGAGAGTGGCATCGTTGATAATGTCTAGGCATAGCAGACACGTCGGGCTCTGCAAAAGGGTTTTGGGCTTCTTTTCTTCTGCCATTGAGTCAGTGTTAATTCGCAGATTGATCTGTGTGGAATAAAGATAAATAATCTTTATAAAGCTCTTCTTTGCATGCCTATAACTCTGTCCAAGCCTATATTTTCTAAATAAAAACAATCAATTTTTTTTTAAATTAGCAAGTCATTGGCAATATGAAACGTGTTTACTCCAAATGTTGGGGTAGCCCATGCGTACTTCACTTTTTTTTTTTTTTATTTTTTTTTTTTTTTGCTTCTAAGAACTCATTCCTTTTAACGAAGGGGGCTGGAAATACGTTAAAGGGCAAGTCCACACTAATTTCAAGTTGATTTGAATCATGTGAATAAATAGAGTAAAATTAAACAAGCATAACAGTGAAAATTTCACTGAAATCGGATGTAAAATAAGAAAGTTATGACATTTTGAAGTTTTGCATTATTTCATGAAACAGTGATATGCATAACATGGGCGGTATGCAAATGAGTGAACCGATGATGTCACACACTCACTTTTCCTTATGTATTGTATTATATGAAATTTCAAATACTTCAATTTTTATGGATGTGATAATAAAGAATCTCTCCCTTGTGTCAAAATAAGTTACAATAATGATGATTTTACATGTTCCATAAGGAGTCAAACCATGTTTTACATTATTGAAACAAAATATTGAAATATATGATATTTCACATAATAAAATACATAAGGAAAAGTGAGTGTGTGACATCATTGGTTCACTCATTTGCATACCTCCCATGTTATGCATATCACTGTTTCAAGAAATAATGTAAAACTTAAAAATGCCATAACTTTCTTATTTTACATCCGATTTCAATGAAATTGTCACTGTTATGTTTGTTTCAACTTGATAGCAGTGTGGATTTGTTTTTGTGGGGTTTTTGTGGTGTTTTTTTGTTAGTAGACACGTTCCATACCGCGGCGTTGTAATGAAATATCGTTTGATGCTCCCTTTCCCCCTTTCTAAAACATTCCGTGCAATATCAGGGAAATTATCAAATGACACTTTTTAACAATTTCTTTCAACTGTTAACTAGCGCGAGAAAGAAATAGGGTACACTTTAAAAACAAATAATAAAAAAAAAATGTCCGAATATTACAGCAGAGTCGCCATAACTTCTGATGTAAAAATATAGATTAGTTGTTACTTTTTCCTATGGCATTGATGTACAAATAACATCAGATTACCTGTTATGAGTAAATACAGAACTAATTTTTTTTTTCCTGTTAAAATACAGATAATTTTTTACACTGTATTACTCTTAACTCTTAACACTAGAAAATGGCGAGAAATGACTCGGAAGTGATTAATACATGAGCACTTTTCCCCGGTGAGATTTGTGAGCAATGAGTTCTACAGCGGAATTTCAACAGACAGAAATAAAATGGCAAAGATCTAACAAGTTTGCACATACAATACTACACTTATTACAACTTTTTAGATCCATAAAATAATTGTATTCCCTTTCATTCATGATATAAAATTATGTATATGTATATACCTACGTATAATTTGTGTGAGGATAATATGCTGTCATATATAGCAAGTGGCTCGTCTAAAAGTTATGAACGTTTCATACTACATAAATTACAAGCTATCAGTAATATTTAAAGCTCTTAATATTGTATATTCCGTAAATACTATTATCATATTTTGCTTGTTTAAAAAACGTTTAAAAAGGTCTATACGTACCTGCGTTTAGCTGGAAATAGCAAGTGTTACTCGAGTGGAAGGATTAAATACTATACGAGCCTACAACGAAATGAGTCTTGATGTTTGTTTCGTGTTATCAATCGCTCTTTTAATAGAACTGGGTTTTCCCACCGCGTTAACCTTTGACCTATATCGATTGTACTGTGTACCGGCAGAAAAGTAATGTGATATTAACAACGTTGCCAGATCTAGCATATTTCTGCTTTTTGGCATAATTTTGGCCGCTCTAGCATATGGCATAATTCTTAGCATAATTTTACACAATTTCGCATAGTAGTAGCATAATTTTGGTGGGGTTTTTTTTGTTTGTTTGTTTTTGTTGGGGTTTTTTTTTGTGTGTTGCTGATAACCTTATTTTTCTCTCTCTTTTTTTTTTTTTTTTTTTTTGTTGCTTGTCAGAGTATTTTTGAGTGAAAAGTCCCTCCCCCCCCAAAAAAAAATGCTAATAACCTTCTTTTTTTTTTTTTTTTTTTGCTTTTCAGATGATTTTTTAGTTAAAAGTCCCCCCCCCCCCCAAAAAAAAAAAAAAAAAAAAAAATGCTCATAATCTTTTTTTTTTTTTCTTCCTTGTTTGTTTTTGATTTAGCAGAATTTTTCGCTGCTCCCATAAGTCCATTTTTAACGCTGGTCACACTGGATATTAGTGTTTGCATGAAGATCCATAATCAATTATCCATTATCAGTTTCAAATTAATTACCGTAAGCAATTTTAAACTCGTTCTATATACCCAGTCGATTATGATTATTATTGAGATAATGCTCAGTGTTTAATGGCTCCACTAATAATACTTGGCTAATAATTCTTTTCGCAACTCTAAATGTAGCAAAATCAATCATAATCATAGAAATGTTGAATGCTTGTAATTAAATTCACAATACTAACCAACACTCTTGAAAATGAATTTTAAAGGGATATTGTAGGCAGTTTCCATGTGCAGTGGGTTCACAATTAGCTGCCACCAGACTTCGTGGAGAACACTGGAAATATCAATGGGCAGTGGCGTATCTACGGGGGGCAGAGGGGCACGTGCCTCGGGCGGCACTAGAAGGGGACGCAAAAAACGCAAAAAGGAGAAAGAAATGGGGGAGAAATACAAGAAAATTTATGGTTTTGAGGGTTATTTGCGCCCCAAGAACAAAATGGGTAAGAAATGGTGTTTTATAGGGTTTGAAGTGCAAAATTTTTCTGAAGCTCGTTCACTTTGCTCCCTCGCATAATGATGTTCAGGATCTAGCTATTTTGCGCCCCCAGTGGCGTTATTAAAGCGTTAACCATTAATATTATTGATTTTAGTTGATTTGCCGCCCCCCCCCCCCCCCATACAAGGCAGGAGCTTGATGAATTTTGCACCCCTGGATGGGATATAAGTGCAAAAAAAAAGGCATTTTCAAGGTATAGAACATTCAAAAGAAATCATAAAATTTGCCTCGCAATTGCCTTGCTAAATTTCTCATATGTATGTCTTCAGGGTTTTCATTAATTTTGCGCCCCAAATAAGAATGTTCATAATTTAAAAAGAAATCTATTGCTAGGTCACTGTATTCCTTTGGATTTTTTTCGAAGGGTAAAATACATCAAAAATTTCAATTTGAGGGGTGAAAAAGGAAAACAAATATCTGACGCTCGGTCGCGTTGCTCCCTCGCTTATACAATAATTCATCAAATTTGGGCTAACAACCCCGGGTCATGTGCATCAAAACTCATTTTCACGTAGTTCCATCATTTCTAAATTAAAAACACTCATTAATCTGAGTTTGGGCATGGCGGGCGCAGATTTGATAGTTTGCCCCGGGCGCCAGAATTCCTAGATACGCCACTGTCAATGGGTGTATAAGTCTAGCACCCAGCAAACCCGCTGTCCAGTTAAAAATACCCCCTGGTCTCTTCTGAGAGTCTTCTTCGGGTAAGGGAAATGTAAGATATTGACTTTACCATATGGATGATGGGTGGAGAATGCAGAGCATTACATAAGGCCTGTTGTTCTTGAAACTGAAGTCTACTTTGGGTGATTGACAACACCTGTTATTTCCCTGTTATTAGGTAAACACAGACGAATGGTGTCAAATTTCCAATGAGAGCCCACTAAAATGGGTCTTTAATATATTATGTAAGCCGCCTGATATAAGGCCAGGTCATAGTTGAGTTCTGGTCATGAGATTGCATTTTGAAAGAAACTGTCTCAAAACAATTGGGAAACTTGAAGGTTGATTTATATAGCAAAATTAGAATTGGTGTATGCTGTAAGGTTTTGGAATCACCAAAATGATAATAAATTGACTCAATCCTGCATACACAATGCACGGTATCCGCGCTAGTTGAAGCTGATCAGCATAAGGAAAGATAGAAAGATGATTAAGATAAAAGGATTTTTAAAAATGAAATAAGAAAGATAGAAAAAGGAAATGATGGGCCATTTCTACTATGATAATCTTCCAAACTAACATAAAGAGAAGCAGAAAGCTCACAAATCATTATGTACCTTTCCAGGAACTCAACCTTCTTTTTGATAGCGCGTAAGACTTAATCCATCGACTTATAGAGTGCCAAAGAAATGCCAACTTCTTCACCCTTTGCAAATCAACATTGCTATGTAAGTGAAAGTTGTTGTTTTTTTTTAAGTTAATCATGAAAGAACTGTCATTTTCATTTCTTGACCAAACAAATTTAATTTATTACCTAATGAAAATAATTTTGAAAAGAAATAACGTGTTGACCCTTGGCCTTCCAACAATCTATTTCAAGCCTAATTTATTCGGCCACTTCCAAGAGCACGCACCTTGAAAGGTTTCTTTGTACATAAATACATTCTCTTTCATTGCTAAAATAATTTAATCATTTCTCTTCAAGAGTATTTGTGATATGATGAGAATTCTATACAGAAATCTAAACAATTGTGCAGTTACAAATAGTTTGAGGTACATAGTGACCATGGTAAAGATATTGAATCCTAATTATGAGAATGTTGTAGCTAAATAGTTTGTTAATAACATTACCCGTTTATGCTCAGACAGATGAAGGTTCTATAAATACAGTCGCTCATATGTTTCTTCCCCTATTTATATTTATAAATTAAATAATTTTTCTTACTGTTTTGCATCTTGTCACCGTCAAGGTGTTAATTACGTGATAAGTCGTTTTTCCGAAGTTTCATAATTCCGAAGGTTCGTATTTCCAAAGGCTCCTATTTCCAAAGGTTGACAATTTCGAAGGGTCATAATTCCCCGAAAATGAAGTAGGGTTTGCAGTTCTGAAAATGAAATAAAGCTCTATATCATATTTCGGAACTACGAACCTTTTTCCATTTTCGGAAATACAAACCCTATTTTATTTTCAGATGAACGAACCTTCGAAATTATGGAGGTTCGGAGTAATGCAACAAGTGTTCGAAATCATGAACCCTGTGATATGTTTTTTTTTTTTTGTTTTGGAATATTTGAACCTTCCGGAAAAAAGAGTGCCCCGCATTCAAACGCTGAGAGGTGTGCATGTATAATACAGTTTTACTGTCAGTTTCAGTTTCAGTTTATTGTTTCAGATTTCACATTCACAGTGCTTTAACAGTATAAATGTTACAAACAATATAAATGGTACGACAAGATAAATGGTACAAATGAACATGACATTTTTTGTCCGAGAAAATAGAAGAAGATGAGTATTTCATGTACGTTTGCATGCAGTATTAATTGAAAAGACTAGAATTAAATTGAAATATGGAGGAGCATAAGGAGAAAGCTACGCTTGTGAGTTATAGGCTCCAAACTGTAATAAGATTCATAATAGTCTTCTTTTTTTCAAAAATAGTAGGAACGAGCAATTGCATGATACAGTAATATGAGTATATAAGTAAAATTATTGTGCAGCAGTTATCGAAAAAGACATAAAAAGCAGCAAAACTCAACCACGTATCCACCATTGTAACAGAATTATGATGTCAGCATTTCGGTATGAATAAATAGAACATTATCAATGTGCAGAAAAAAGCCATATCAGAGCACCTATATAGCGACGGGCCACCACACACGCCCGCAACCAGCTGCTGCTTCCCAGAATATTCACATAATATTAAATATTCAAAAGATATTGCGCAGAAGAGGATGATAAGGAAAATAAGATAACAACTATCAGCAACAGTCCGTGTTTTTCTCACGATAAAACTTTGCAAGATTGGTGGCATTCATAACAACAATGATAGTCTTATAAAACCTGGTCTTGATACGAATACGTTACATGTTACTTTAGTGTATTTCTTGTTCGTTAATATCAATGCGAAAAATATTTCTAATGGAGTTTTGAAAATATGTTTGTAAGGTATAAGCTAATTTTAAAATAATGAAATTACACATTGGATTGTCGATATATTTCCAAATTTGCATTATATTGTTAATTTACTGTAGTATGATGCATTATGATTTATTTGTTTTAAACGAAACCTTGATAAAAATCTTTGATGATAAGTGAATACAATTAATTTTCCAAATTAACACCTGTTTACAATTTATTTTTGGCGTAATATTTTCATGTCAGAATGTGTGTAAAAACGCATTTATTAAATGTCATAAAACATTGTCTTTCAAAGTATGATTACTATTTCAAAAAGTAGACTGAAATTATTAATATACACTAATTAAGACACGACTAAAAAACAACCTGATTGTCAGTTTTCACTTTCTCCTATGAAAGTATTTTCCTTCTAATAAATGTGTTGCCTATGCTTCAAATGAAATTAACTAATTTACGTTGCATTTAGTTTGTATAAGGTGTTCCTTGAGAAACCATGAAATGGCAAAACAGAAACTAACAGAAACCGAAAAAATGGCATTTGAATCTGAACTGGAAGGAGGCATATGCCTGCTTTGTATTCGTTTGCCAATATACCTATCATAATGATGATGAATTAATGTATAGGATCAATTACGTAACGTCTAACCCATGGTCTGACAGCATATGAAGTAAATAAAGTGATAATGACGTCGTATTGTTATCAACACTGTGATAAACCTCATCCCACATCTAAATATTTTGAAAAAGGACGCAGTGTTACATAACAATCCTTTTAATAAAATATAAAAATGGAATAAAAAAGCTCATCCGCATAGGTGGATTGACCACATTGTATTTTTCATTCGGCGTTGTCTGGTAAGTATCAAAATATAACTTAAGTCTCCAACTTTCTAGTTTATTTCATTTACTCAAAAAATGTAGTTTTTATACCAAAATGTTCGTTAGTCCGTACGTGTGTCCGTGTTGTAGTCTAAGCCAAAGTGCAGGACTAGTTGAGCTCAAAAGAGAAGGTGTAAGACCTGTTGAACTACAATAACTCGAAAAAGCTATAATAAAAGATATCATGAAAAGGACAAGTAAAATATAATCGCTCAAAGAAATAGCTTAATTCAAGTAAAACAATAATGGTGATTTTTTTTGTGCCCATGGTGGTGGTTGTAGTACATGTTATTTGCTGTAGAAATAAAATCGTGATTAGATACAAGTCATTAGCAAAAAACACGTTTTACCCCTTTCAGGAGAGGAATTATTTAAGGGCTAAACTGACCACATTTTGTTCTTCAAATTGGCAACAATAAGATTGTTTTTCTTTTAGTTCTACATGGTTCAAATAATGTGTAATGTCTTTGAAAACAATTTATCATTTCTGCATTTCTGCAGCAGGTGGTTTGCCGTCTTCTTGGTCGAAAAGTTGAAAAAATTGCCAATTTTGATTTTTAAAAAAACGATGATTTTGAACCTCTAAATGTGTTTCCAATTAAAGGATTTAAAGCTTTTTTTCTAGTTTTTAAAATTCCTGGCATCCATTGCAACAAAAATGGACATAGTGTGTGCAGAAATCTTCCCCCCCCCCCCCTTTCTACTCGTGCATCTGGTATAATTTTAGAGCTCTAAATCAAAGGTTACTGAGCCAAACCACAAAATGTGATCAATTGTCTCGAAAGGGTTAACACATGCAAGCCTGTTTCAAGCCTGTTTTGGTTGATAAAATAATTACATGTAGTCAAATATGTAAGAAACATCTTACATATTTCATCAACCAAAACAGAAAATTACATTGTATCACGATTATGATTGTTTCATTAATGTTTTCATATCATGGTCATTTCAATTTATTAATGATGTTACCTTAATGACTGATATAAGATTGTTACATCGTATTACATTACATGTTATGAAATCACTCTCATTTCATTCTGTCATAAATTTAAAGTGTAATTTTTATACATGTCTATCTGTATTAAAACGGAAAAACAAAATACATCAATCATGTCAGTTCAAATCAAATCAAGAAGTTAGACTCTCCTTTGCATTCACCCATGTCAGACAGGTCAGACACACCTTGGGCAATTATGCTGTCTTGCCTGGTCCTTCTCTGCGTGTCCTCCACCCTCGTGGTCGGAATCCCCGCCGGTACTTTCACCGACATCAATGACGACCTCGGCGACATCAGTGACAACGAACCACTGCCGACACCAACTGGTATTCGAAACTTCATCGGAGTAGGGTACAACATTATTGATGGGAACCCTGAAGGGGGTGATATCTACCTAGGAGGGGTGGACCCAGGGCTGCTGGTTACCAGACCCATTCTCAAGCTGACCTATGAGGAGAATCAACTTACATCTGATCTGCAGTACATCGTCCCAGATCAGGTATTCTGATTAAAGATATAATTGAGTTCTGGTCATGGAATCACTTTATGAACGAAATTGTCTCAAGGCAATTGGGAAAGGTTAATTGTGTAGAGTATACAGTGAGGTTTTGAAATTATTAAAATCATAATAAATTGGCTCATTCTTGTTGACAGTCACATGCGCTGCACATAGAAATGTGTATATGTGACTGCACACTCATGTGGCACGAATGTTCGGGCCAAAACATTTCAGCTATTCTTAAAGAGCAATTCTTTTCAGGGGAACTTCATTGATATTCTTTCTCACTGACATAAAAGAATGAGAAAGTTCCAATCCCGCCCCCCCCCCTCCCCGCAAAAAAAAAAGGATCCCCTTTATCAGAACTCAATCTTCTCTTCAAAGTCTCTTGAAAAAAAGATGCGATTATTTTTTTCAATGTCAACTGCATGTTGACGTGCAACCTATAAAAAGATTATTTGTTAATAAATTATGAAATAGGACGTCTTTAAAAATCACAAACGGGTGACAGGGGAGTCCTGTGCAGGCATTCTTACTGCAGTTTGCATGACATATTTGAATATTAAAGCATTGTATACGCCTGCAATTATTCTGTAGACCAAAGTTGCGTATGGTCATATTCAATACAATGTCAAACGCATATATGGACTTAAGTGCCTGACGGAAACTCTTCGACGATGACTACATTAATGACTACCTTGATGACGACACCAATGACTACAAAGCTAAAGATAATGACGATGAGAACGACAACAATGCAGCGAGTAAAGTATGCAGAGATCCACAACCAAATTTGAATGTGAAGAGGGCTCTACAAGGACCAACCCATAAAATCACATCCAAATCCATCCCAAGACTGAACAGAGGGACAATCATGACAGACTGTTTGAGCTGAAAAACTGACACTTAACCTGATGAAAGACTGTACAGCTTGGACATCTTTCAGACTGTAAATAGCTTTCTTTAATTTTCTGTGCCTTTGATATTTTGAATACATTTTTGTGTAATACTGATCGGATGGCTGTGGTAAGTCAAACAAATTTCATATTTTGAGAGCATGTGCATATTATTTGAAAAATCTGCTTTTTGGATTGTTCTCAGTATTGTACCTGAAACTTGTTTAACTTTTGCTTTTACTACCCAGTGAAAACCTACAAAAGAATAATGAATTATGTGTCTATATCAATTAGAATGTCTTGATAAACTTATTAACTTGATCATTATTTGACTTGGTAAAATGAAATCAGAAAAGTGAATGTCACCATTTTAAAAGCATATCTTTAAATAGGAGAGTAAATTTGGCTTATGATACATTGCTATAGTGAATAAAAACGCAATACATTATGTGTGACAGTGAACTTTTCTTTGTGTAATTTTACAAGGAGACAGTGATTAATTTCTTAACTGCAATTAGCAGAAATGAAAGTTTAACTACATGTATATGAAAAAAAAAAAAAATTCTCAGAATGATATTTCAATATCAATGAACATCGGACATGTATCCAAAAGTTGAGAGAAGCATGAAACTTTATTGATCAAGTAAATAAGCGTGAAATTCTTAAGAGAAAAGTAACAAGCATCAATGAAAATTATGTAAACACGCAAAGGCTTGATGTGGACCATGTGATGTATGTTTTTTTATAAACTGACACTGCTGAACAAAAACTACAAATATGGTATAATCAAAGAAGATGCTATACAGCAATAATTTGTGTGATTCAGTCAAAACTATTATAATGTCATAATTATATATACGGTTAACATGTAAAGCAAAGTAATTTTCCAGTGAGAATGATACTGGATGTACACTAATGTGTAAAGAAATACTAATTTTGGCATTGTGCGCTCCAATGTCTGAGTATTTAAATCTTTGTGAATAGCATGAATACAAATCAAGTTTGAATATACTTGAAATGACCGTCAAAAAGACGTTATCCGAGCAAAATTGGAGTGAAACTCATATAGGATGATTTGGTTAGTGCGTAATCCTATGTTTTATATGCTTCAGAAATGGAAGTGCAAAATAGATGCACATCTCCCTATGATGAGGACACCCGCAGCTCGAAATGATTGATTTATGTCATGTTATTGTGGAATAAGGCTATTCTTTTGATCATATTGTATTGTAACTACACAAACTAAAACAAATCTAACTTATCAGTGATCAGATTATTGGTTTAAGAAACAACAGATATGACTTTGAAAGGACATGGACTTTATAGTATTAATCAAAAAATGAATACATTTGCAACTCTCTATTCTTTAAGGTAAAATTAGGATAAGGTCTTTTCTTTAGTGTTCAATTGATTGAATTTGTTGGGAGTATAATTTGTTATAAGTTTTCTCATGCGATATAATTATGTTTTAAGATAACTCTCATATGTTGATATATAGTTTTGTAAATGAGTTTGATAGGATAGAATCGTTATAGCTGTAGAATAAAAAAAGGTTTAATTTTTGTAGCATTCTTATCATTGTAATTGTAACTTCTTGACTGCATATATACATCTAAATATATTGAATCAAAATTTACTTCAACAAATGTGGGAGAGCCACATTTTCTAACAAAAGGGGATGTTATGTGATAATAAGACCAATTTTGCATTTATCAATAATTTATCAATACCTAGACAGGAAGTGAACAGGAAGTTTAAATGTTTACAAACTTCACACTTTCTTCAGAAAGTATTACTCATCTAACTTCCAACTAAAGCTATGACGCAATGGTCACTTTATGGTCTTCTTATTCTCAACATCACTCCTTCCAGATAACAGCCCCACTCCCCAATACTGAGTAAAAGTTATGACGTACTTATATGGTCATTTGGTCAAGGACTCAAGGTTGACCAACTCCCAGTATAGGGGGTTTACCCATTATAAAAGGGGTTCACTTCGGGACTCCAGTTAGAGAGTAGATTCCAGACATCATGAGAGTATAGTCACCATCAGACTTGCTCTAGGCTTCATTGTTATATTCATCTTTATCCTCATGTTATACTTCATCTGAATAAATATAGTTTCCAACTGTAATTGACTGTGTGCCAAGCGTTCATGATGTTCTCTCTCTGTACTCAAGAAAGTAAACTGTAATTCAACCGATCCCTGAATCACAACACTAGTATTTTTGGTTGGCACTAACGTTAAAACACTTCTTTTGTAACAAAAACGATTCTAACCACTAGATTATGGTTTGTATTTTCCTATAAAAGTCGACTGGTAATCGCAAGGTTTATTTCAAATCAGATGTTTGCTATTCATTTCTCATTTGTAATCGGAAGTCGTTATGACATGTCACATCATTTTTGTTGCTGTTGTTGTTGTTGCAATTTTTAATATTACAATGTGGAAAAGTTATTCTTCAAAAGGCGTAAATTAACCCATGGCTGCGGAGAATTATTAACCATTATCAATTTGAACTTTTGAATTGAATTGAAATTGCAGTCACTATTATTTTATTATCCAGGTTTTATTCTCTCCAAGGTCTAGCTGTGTAACGACCCAGACGCAGCAGACTTTCTACGGTACTGAGACGTACGTTGAGAAGATCTCTGTAGACGTTAAGCAGTCAGGTATATTCCATCTGATTTCTATTTTGGATTCGCCCTGTTAAGCTTTATTTTTCTGTACTTTAGAAGTTGGATTTGTTTTCCACAAATACAGGATATGTATCACTTGATACTTTCAAATCCACGTAACTGATTTTGTTCACATATTTTTTTCTTCATTTCTTTTGTTTTTCTGGACTTTTACATTGCACAAATTTATTAACTTGCGTAGTGGAGATTCACTGATTTACTCTTAACTTTATAATTACGTGGAAAACAATTAAGTATACACCTTCATTTCATCAAAGATTTCCGAGTTTCAGATATCATAATGATCTGTTTTAATTGTTTTATGTTGATACTTGTAGGTCGAGTGAAACCATTGTTCAGCAAGCACAAGTTCTCCAAGAGTTCACGTAAGTTGATTTTTTTGTGTGTCCGGACAAGTTGGTGTTTCGGACAATGCATTTCCAAATAGCAAATCGAGCAACTTTGCTCGCATGTTCATTAATCTTTCAGGATTTATGTTTAAAATTTCTCGGTGGTGCATTTTTTTTTTCGTTGTTGTTGTTGTTTTGTTTGTTTTTTTCTTCTTTTTTTTTGCAGACTTGGTTGACAATTATTAATGTATTTTATGCAAAATGACCTATTTTGTTGTACTCTAACACCAAATATACTCAACATCGGTTTTCCGACAAAGTGATTATTTCCGTGTGAAGAACCGACAGGGGTTAAGGAATTAGGCAAGGGCGGATCCAGTATTGTCCACCAAGAGGAGAGGGGGGAGCAGCCGGACCTCTCCACAGGTCCTCTCAGTTTGGGTGGGGTAGTGGACAAAAAAGAATTTCCATCCTTTCCCGTGATTTGTATTTATATTTTCTTGAGTTTGGGAAAGGGGGACGCGAACCCTCTTTACCCATCAAAAGGCCTTCTCTCTCTCTCTCTCTCTCTCTCTCTCTCTCTCTTAATATAAAGGGTCTCTGTTGCCCCCTTCCCCATCCCCAGGGTCCCCTGATACAATATGCTCTGATTAAACATAACCCAACCGATATGCGCAAGCGTAAGACTAATCGTCTGTTGAGAGCCAAAGAAGCGTTAATCCTATATGTTAAATGATATAAGTAAACGTCCTTCTGGCTCTGAGCAAACGCAAATTATGGGATATGATGTCAACCAAACTTTTTTTCTTTTTGGGGGGGGGGGTATGATGTTTAAAAGTTCACACCCTCTGATTTGTTAGTTCTTTTGAAAATTGATTTTCACTTACTTACTAAATAGGCTACGAGGAGATCAACCGTGGAGTCGAAAAGAACCGTTACGTGTACTATGAAGATCGTACAGTGTGCAACATGGGTCAAGCTCGCTATCGTAGTGAGCTCGCCCTGTATGAGCAGTATCCTCTCGATACGGGGTTCGTCTACTCGGCCTGCCATCTGCCATTGACATACGATGAGGAAACGTATATGCAGTTTATCGATGCCTGGGGAACGGTATGTAACACAATGCCACTCATCCACTTTCACGAAGTTATCGCGATGTTATTACGACGTGTAACGATGTTCATACGATATTAATACGATGTTAATCAGATGTTAATGATAATACACGAGCTCTGATAGTCTAACCTCTTTCCAGAAATGCCAGGTGGGGTTTCTTTTCCCTGTAGTCATTGTTTGACTGTGTTGTGCTTCCATGTAACAAAATAACTTTTCAACAGATGCCAAAGAAATTCTAACTGTTAACATCTAAAAAGGATATTCACAGCTACCATTTACATACAATTATCAGTCTAAACACTAAATAAAGATAAAAAGATAGGTGCATTCATCATGTTCATGATTATTCATAACGTTTTTGTCATTATTTTAATGCAGATGTCCATGAGTTTCCGTTTACACCTCTCTCCTTTTCTGTTTCGATTGTTTTATTGCTTTTTTTATTTTAGTAGTATTTTCTAATTTGAGCTGAAAGTATATGTATAAAGTTCGCATATTTTATATATTTCATATTCTTACTATTATCAGATGGCCGAGTGTCCCTCCAAAGCTTAATCTGGAGTTCATTATATAGACAGAATATTCACTTCAATTTCACTTCAATATAATTTATTCCACATTTGATAGATGACAATGATAGAATACAATAAAATTGGAAATATACAGAAATATTAACAACAATAAAAACGTGAAAATTCAACAACAATGATAGGCACTATATACAATCAAAATAGCAACAGATAAACAGAAAATATCTAAATGTGGAGGGACAAGCAAAGGCCAAGGGTTTATCAAAGGTTTGTCCCAAAAAATATATAATGTGTAAAATATATCATCTAAGAGGTGCCCGACCGGTTGTGACCAACCCTTCGCTTATCAGTATGTTGATATTCAATTTTGGATTGATTACATAACCAGCATTCCTTTATTATAATCTCCTTACGCTGATAATACGATTTAGATTATCATTATAGAAGGACGGACTTGAATAATTAATTCGCACAAGTTTTAATACCAGCTTATTGTCTTAGGCTGTCATGCTGTTATGCAAACTGTCATCAGCCGCTTTAGGAAAAAGATGTCAAAGTGAACTGTGAACATATCAATCGCATACATTAATCAATGCATGCAGTATCTAAGCGCTTACTGTTAAAGGGTACCAATCACCCCAAATAATTTTGCTCTGTATGTTACAGGTTGCATGTCGTTATACTATATTCAAAATATGGGCTTCAAATATTAATTCTATAAAGAGATATGCAATTTTAATTACACTTTCCATAAGCGTAAAAGCGACTCGTGAGTAGACTACGCGACGCATCCGTACGCGCTCGCCAAGGTAAAGGCTCGCCCGGAACCAAACTCTGAGTTCGGTTCCGCTCGAGCATTTCCATGTTATCCTTTATTTCCTTCATACTCATTAACTATTGACCTTTAGAATACCAGACAAAGTTCATTGAGGTTGATTTTATACTTTCTAGCTGTACAAAATTTACTTTTTCAGGTGATTGGTACACTTTAAATTTATTGCCCTTTTTTTTGGGGGGGGGGGCCTTCATGAATAGTTATATATCTATCTATTTATGTCCCGTAGCTTGGGGCCGTTGGGGCGACAGTGTGATGGATCTTGAGGCACAATCCATAACTTTCTGTCTTCTGCTGTTCTAGTTAGCTGCTCAAAAGACATTCCTGTCCACTGCTTTATGTTATCAACGCAGGTCTACTTCGGTCTATCCTTTTTTCTGCCATTGGTTCCTCCTTGAAAGATGGTGTTTACACTGATGTTCCTTGACAATCCTGTTCCTACATGTATATATCTATTGCAGTTTCTGCACATTTGACATTCAGTCGACCTATGTGACTTCAATATTCCTATAGAACATGTTTGCGCATTCATCCCCCCCCCCCCCCTTTGCACCATTCCTCTAATCTCCTCTTCATCTTCCTCCACATACCTGTTCCTCATCCATTTTTCATTCCCTTTTCATATTTCTGTTACCCCTCCTCCCTTTCCCGTCAGATCTCACATTCTGTCTTTCATGTCTTTCTCGTGTACTCCAGCATGTCGTAACAAAAGTAGACCTGGGTTCAAAGACAACTGTACGATTCGCCGAGAGGAGGGAGGATTTCGTTCATTTTGCCCGAACGGAGGTAAGTGAAATAACCGAGAGCAAATGTAGTCCTCTAAAACTTTCCAAAAGATGCCACATCAATTTCACTAATATACGTTTCCAAAAGATGCTACATTCCTTCTAACAATAGCATTCCCCCAGGAATTGACCAATCACAAAGCAGTATGGTATGCTTGAATAATCACACACATTCACTTTTAGCTTCCCTGGAAAGAGAACTGAGGTGCCTGTGCACCTTACTAAATATTTGATTAATTGAGGGTGCTTTTTAGATAAAGTGATTTGATCTTTTTGAAAAAAAAAATAATAATCTAACGCTCCTTAAATTTCTAAAGAGTGCCTTTTATTTCCCGGTGAAGTACAACAGGACAAAATCTAATTCCAGAGTCGATATATTATAGAAAACATACTTAAACAGATTTGTTGCTCTCAGACGTATGACGTTTTGGATGAACAACTTAACAATTGCCAGATGTGATTGGACAAGTTACCTCATTCAGTTTTGACGAACTGGATCGTATCTTTCTGTAAGTCATTTGTAAATACCTAACATAGGTGTCGAGATATATTTCCTTTTCTCAGTGTAATCGAAGAAGCCAAATTTTATTTTCCCCATTATCTCTCAAGGTGCAGCTTGTCTCTTTCTTAGCTCAAGATATATCATGGGAAAATGTATTTGACACAACATATGTTGAGTTCAAAAAAAGACAAGCAGCATCTTTAGAGATAATGGAGTAAATATGACATTTTGTGTACAAAACATATTGAGAGTTGTACTACTACTAAACCTGCCATTTTGAAGCAACATTGCCAGTTTGAGGATCACCATAGAAAGTAAATTGAGACATTTTAAACTTTCATAACTATTTCATTTCATAACCGATTTTGATGGAACTTTTTAAAAATTGCTTCTCTCTATCGTATCTTTTCATTAAAATGGATATTTCCCCAGGGTTTCATTCTCCTTTAAGAAAACAATATATGAAAGCGGATTTCCGCAGGGGAAGTGTTTGGAGCTTTCTTGTTTTACTCCTCCCTCTTCCGTGTAAAACTGTAGCCCCCTCCCACTTGATAGTCCTGAATAGGCCCCTATATACCTCTAAACCTTTCGTCACCCTATCTCTTACCAGGGTGAGAACAGCGTGACGTTCCGCAAAGATTGTCAAACCGTTGAATAATTTTTTTAAAAAGATTCAAATGAATTTGTAACAATGGCATTCCCATGAACTGACCAATCACAGAGCAGCATGACATGCATGAATAATCACGCATTTATTACTTTACCGTTTCGTCACCTTTTGCCCCCAAGGTTGAAGGCAGCGTGAAGTTCAAGACTAAGATTATCACCGGTTACCGTGGAGCTCTCAAGGTCGATACTGATGTCTTTGAGACCGGACTGTCAACGGGACAGAAGTTTGGAAGCCATCTTTCGAACTTTACGAGTGGAGGCGACGAACTACCTGGTTTGTTTTAATGTATTGAAGGAAATATTGATAGTAATAATTGTGGATTATATGGTGCCGATATCCTTCACACAGTAACGCTTCGGGTGCTCCAAATGTACCTAGTTACCGCCGACGGCCAATTTGTAACTTGGGTGAAGAATGGCAAAAGCAGGTTAACCTTTTGACTACTGGTACCTGGTGGCTCCTGTATTAAGCCTATGGGAATGAGATAATTCAGTAGTCAATGAGTTATTGCTCAAAAGCGTCAAGTGCCTGGATAAGATTTGAACCCTCAGTCAAGTGAAAGTCAAGTGAAAGTCAAGTGAATGAACATAAATATCACGACACCTTCACACTTCCTGTAAGGGGGATCTGTGATTAATTATGTTACCCACATATCAAAGTAACTATGTTCGTATCTATCTATATATTTGGAATCTGTGAGCCATGTGAGTGGGTGTGTAAGGATGTCTGTTTTAAAAGGTAGCTGACCATAGCGCGGCGATATTTCTATGCCTTCCTAATTCATACAAAGTAACATAATATTGTTGTTCTTTACATTTAGAACCAATTGCTGTCGAACTGATTGGAATGCACGAGATCTTTGACAGAGACTACTGGCAGCAGTACTCCGATTACATCAAGACCAGACTATGTACTGCAGAATGGATGGCTAGCAGAGATAGTGTCCAAGCCAACATGGAGATGGCACTTACTAACTATGCTGAATGGAGAGGAGCAGAAGAAGCAGTCGGTAAATTTTCAGCGCGTATCTTAGGCATGGACCTGATACGCGCAAAAGTTCATAGATCTCTCTCTTTCTCAGTGCCACTTGGCAATCATGTTGTTCCACAAACCTTTGTTTGTAGCATTCTTCATCAGCGCCACTCCCTGGTCCAATCTAACCATTTCTGCAGATAGTCCATACAGAGTATGTCCATTTCTGTGGTACCAGAATATAGAAAAATTGATCTTTGACATGTTTTAGGAGGGAGATTTCTGGTCTTCTTTAAAAATGGGAAGTTTCGGCATCTTATCAGTTTTCGGAGATTCCATCCGTCACTAGTCATGTGTTAGGTTCGGACACACAACCATGAAATCTCTTTCATGTATACTTGCTAAAATGAAAGTAAAGATACGCAAATGAAATGTTTTGTACCTGATTTTTTTTTTTTTTTTTTAAATTTGAGGAAATCAATTCCAGGTTATTAAGCAATTGGAGTGCGGCACGTTCCACGACCCCAGCTATGCCATCGAATGTAAAAAATGATATCTTCATAATGGATACCGTCCTGTTCCGAATATTTCACACTAGATTCATATAAAATAAATTAAATTAAATATCTATTTTCTGGTTACAGCTCATTGGTCCTATAATCCAGTGGTCCTACAACCGTAACCCTAACCCTAACTCTAACCCTAACCCCATATTGAACGGAGACTAACATGACATACAGCTAAATCTTAAGTAAAAATGAGCAACCAATCATTATTTCTGTTACGACCAATGGGGTGCATAACCAACTGCATGTAGGACTGTTGGGATGGCTGTAGGACCAATGGGCCGTAGGACCAATTGGCTGTAGGACCATAAGTGGCTGGCTGTAGGGCCAATGGCCTGTGAGACCTAGGAGCTGTATATAGGACCAATGTGCTGTCCCTCTATTTTCTAACAAGATCCAGAAATCGTAATCCCCATCGCCTGGCCGAAGGGTACTTACACCTTACCGAAGCCCATTTACGGGTGCCCAAATGCCCACTTTACCTGGACCGAGGGCTGGCGTTTCCACGACACAGAGGATGTCGCACCAGGTAACTACTGGAGCGATCCTCTCCATCTGTATGGAAGCTTCATGAAGAATAACATGGATCGTTGGTTCTGTTCAAAGACGGTAGAAGAGCAGGATATCTTCAACTGGTCCTTCCAACCTGGCGAGTACTGCGTGGCTAAGAAGGGATCACTCTGCCCGAAAGGTAAAGTCAAGCATCTCACAAAAGAGCAACTATGACCATCACTCGAAAAATAAAATTAGTTTACCGTTAGCATTTGCTATTTCTTTCATTATGCAAAGACAAAATTCTAAAGCACGCTGCTGTTTTGTTTTCAACTCAGATGAATTTACATTCCTGTAATTGTTAACATACCACTTTCTGCAGCGCATAGTCTTGGTATTTGATTGATCTTAGAAACTGATTTACACCACAACTGTCATTGTCGTCATTGAACTTTTAAAGAGAAGTTTGAGTTCTTGGAAAGCTAAAAAAAAAATGTGAGCTTTCTCATTTTTTCTGTGTTAGTTGGAAGATTGTCCTAGTAGAAATGTCCCCTGAAAAAGGATTGCTCTTCAAATGCCCTAACATTCAAAATATGACAAGTAACACCTGAAATGTTCGGGCCGAACATTTGTGTGTAGTCCCATATACACATTTATGTGTGCAGTGCGTGTGACTCTCAGCAGGATTGAGTCATTTTCATATCATTTTGGTGATTCCAAAACCTTACACCATACACCAATTCTTATGTGCTATATAACGAACCTTTCCCAATTGCTTTGAGATAGTTTCTTTCACAGTTCAATCTCATGACCAGAACTCAACTTTATCTTTAAGGGTTTTCTGAGGGATACGTCTTCTGGGATGACGAGGATACTAGTAACGGTAACGCCTTCGCCGGTGACTTGCCAAGCGGTCAGTTTGACCATAATACCCGTATCGACTACTGTTGCCGTGATGATGGATTCGCTAGTAATCCTATCTACCTCCCTGTCGATGAGCCCTTCTTTCTTCTTAAAGTCAACCACCAGTGTCAAGAGGTTATTAGATTCATGTTTGCGTGTACTAGATGAAGATGACAGAAAGAAGACAGGCGTTAGTGATGATGATGATGGTGGTGGTGGTGGTGGAGGAGGTGGTCAGGGGCGGATCCAGGATTTTTCATAGGGAGGGGGCACACAAATGCAGGATTGTCAACTTTGGGAAACTGCTGGAGGGAGATCCATATTATTTTGGTCTCGCCAGCCCTCCAAAAGTCGCCCAGTTGGGGGGGGGGGGGGTTATGGGGTTCAGTTCCCCTCCATAATTCTCTGACAAGCAAAACAAAAAAAGAAAAGGAAAAAAAAGGAAGTTTTCCTTTCCAAAAGGGGAGGCACAAGCAAAGAAACGGGGGCAAAATGCATAGTTTTCTTTCAAAAGGGGGGGGGGCACGGGCTGGGATTGCCCCCCCCCCCTAAATCCGCCACTGGAGGTGGTGGTGATGCGGATGAGGCGTAGGAAGAGGTGGTGGTGGAGGAGGAGGAGGAGGAGAAGGAGGAATAAGAAGAAGAATTAGATTTGACAGTGATATGATTGATTGGAATATTAACGGTGACGATGATGAGAATGGTGATAACGAAGATGATGATTACGATGAAAGTGACGCAGACGAAGAGGAGTAGAATTTTGAAGATAATGAGATGATGAGTGATAACGTAAGACTATGATGATGGTGGTGTTGATTAAGGCAGTAATGATGAGGATGATGATGATGACGATGATAGTGATTATGATGATTAGGGTAGTAATGAAAATGATATTGTATACATGTACTTAAATAAAGTCGTATAAGGAAAACGGGACAATACTGATTTTGAGTCACGTCCGACCATGCCGACCTCTCGTCTGACCATTTTTTCCATTATGCAGGCTGTCAGGATAATGATAATGATAACGATGGTGACTCTGATCATGATGACCCCAGTAAGCGATTGGGACGACTACGTTGCTGGTGATGTCGATGATGATGATGATGATAGTGGTGATGTTGGTAATATGATCATCATCATCATGGTCATGATGAGCACGATCAGGGTGATAATGTTGGTGATAATGATGACTGAGATGATGATAATAATTCTGAATTTCTGAATAATTCTGAAGTGGATAATCTCTTGAAAACAACAGAGCGTTTTCGTCATGAGGGTCTATGCCATTGACTGATTTCAAGTCACATCCGATCTTTCCGTTTTTCAGGTTGTCGGGATGACGTACACGGAGGAGTATTTCCGATGGGATACCAACGACCAGGGGAACGACGACCTCGTCGTAGGAAGCCATCCTTATCCTGGAGACATTGATAATAACATTCTTCTTGATTTCTGCTACTATGAACCCCTCGAAGATGAAGTTTAAAGATCTACATGGCGTATCTTCATAGAATCCATTAGCAATGTTTTAGCAGAGAGTAGATAAAGGGAAAATGAGGATTAGCCTGACCAAAATTGCTATTCAATCATCAAAGAAAATGCAGTAGTATTAATTTATCAAATTAAAATTTTTTGGAAAAGCTATATTGGCTGCTCATTTTGTATTATTTTGTTTGTTGGGAGTTTCTTAAGATCACGATTTGTACATGTATGCTGTGAATGATATCAGACTGGTATCATCCGCATAGAGTGTGATAAAAGGAGTCCCCTTGAGATAAATAATGAAGGTAATACGTACATTTTTTTTAAAGATATCACAGAATGAAAGGTAGAGGAGAGACAAAGTGGAAACGTAGAAGACAACCAAAAAAGAAACACGGGAGAATAGGGTTTGGGTAGTATATGAAGAGTTTCATTTCAAAATGGACTAAATCCACTTTTGGTGTTTTAGAGTAGATCAAGGTTTTTTTTAACAATAATCTATCACTTTTCCTTGTTCATTATTACTTCATTTTGGATATATTTATATCAAGACTATTGCCTTAGACCATGTTTTTAAAAATCTAGCAATGCATTTTGAATTTTGAGCAATTTTTATAAATTTAATTTTCGTAGATTTGTTTCTTTTGGAATGAAACTGTATTCGATCGTGTATTTTGGGTGTTTAAAACAACTATATCATGTTAAATTCAATACAAAACACAATGATTTCGCTAGCAGTGTGAAAATGTCATCTTTCAAAAATATTTTTTGTTAATGTAAAGAAAAAAAGTTTTTGTATTTTTTGTTTACATTTTTTTTTCAAGTTTGCTTTTTTGGGAGTTTCATTCCAAAAGTGATTATTAAATCCAAAAATATTTCATTTCATTTCATTTATTATTCTTCACATTAAAAAACAAAGAAATATACAGGGTCATATACATAGGTAGTTACGCAGTAAAAATGTTAAATACATGTACATAAATATACCATTATAGAAGAATCAACATAGATAAACAAACATTGAACAATATAGAATAAGTAACTTAATGTGAATGGAGCTAGAAAAAGCAAAGCTTATCGAGTCTAGCCCCGGAGCTTTTAAATGTTGAGTATTTTTTTATATGGCCTGAAAAAAAGAAAACAAAACAAAACAGAAAACGGTAATAGTGGTTTGGAACATAATAGTTACATGTGTATTGAAATAAAATAAAAAAACCTGATAGTTTACTTGGAGTTAATTGGATATTTTTTGTACGTTAGCTTAGACTGCCGTAGTGATTTAGATTGTTTAATGTTGTCATCTAAAGCAGACCTGATACATGATACTTCTTTGACCAGTAGGGGTCCTGTAATAAATACTATATAATTTCTTGTAGTTTCGAGTGGTATAATAATAAACATCACTGCTACACCTATATATTAATTGAAAATTGAAAAATTAATTGAAAATATTAAAATTTGCAAAATATTATCAAAATTTGCACTGATTATTCGAATGGGTAGCTGCGCCACACTTGGAAACACTGATCTTAATACAAAGCTTAAGATAACACGGTGTAAATAATCTAATTCCTAAGCACTATAGTGGATTTACTCTCTTTTGGAATGAAACAGATTTAGATTTAATTCCTTTTGGAATGAAACATAAATTTTGAGCAAATTTATTTCAATTTTTGAAAAATGTAATTTTTATATACGAAATATCACATTTGATTACCATGTGCAAGATACCCATGTTTATCTTTAAAGATCAATTTTGGTCAAAGCTGGATTTAGTCCGTTTTGAAAATAAGCTCCCAGGTTTGGGGGCAGGGGACACATTGCCCCCCCCCCCCTCCCCAAAATTTTAGGGCCCCTTTTATTTCTGAACAATGTCCCCTATCTCTTTGATAAGTGATCTTTTTATCTCTAAAAATGCTCCTTTTCCTTTCTAAGTGCCATTTTTTCCTTTTGATAAGTGCCCTTTTCAGATTTAATAATTGCCTCTTTTCAAATCTGATAATTGCCTCTCTTCTCCCATCGATAAGTTTCCTGTTCTCCTGATAAGTGCATTTTTTTAATAATTTTGCTAAGTGCCCCTTATTCTTTCTGATAAATGTCCTTTTCCCCTTCAGATAAGTGCTCTTTTCCTTTCTAATGAGTGTCCTTTCCCCTTCTGATAAGTGCCCCTTTTGCTATGAATTATGAGCCCTTTTCTTCTTTGATAAAGTGGCCTTTTGCTTCTAAAAGGTGGCCATTTTCCTTCTAATCACCACCCTTCTGATAAGTGCCCCTTTTCAGATCTGATAAGTGCCCTATTTTACCGCTTATACGGGGCCCATCTCCCATCTAATACGTGAAAAATTGCTTGCTCGCTTCGCTCGCTCGCACATGAATCATTAGACCATTACACACCACTGCTAATTGGGGAAGCTGAAGCAGTATCCAGAACTACGTAAAGATAAAAACAATAAAAATGAAGAAAATGATGCTCCATAATGTATTAATTAGACTGTAGGGTAATACTAATGTAACAAATTGGTCATTTTTTTCACTTTGGGTTCATCCTTTATAGGTGCCCCTTTTGTCAAAAAAAGTGTCCTTTCGCTGGTGCCCAACCCTCTTACCCCCCCCCCCCCCTCCCGCTTTGAAAGTTACTCCGCTGACTCTGTGTATATCATGGACTGTCAAGCAATAAAGTAAAGCAAACTGAGTATTTACGCTACATAAACTTCAAACGTTTAATATTTCAAATGTCCACGATTTTACTTCTTTTTTTTTTTTCTTTTTTTTTTGGGGGGGGGTATATTTAAACTAGATGAAACGATCGAAATCTGAATACAATCTAGATACGGCATACATGACTTCATTCCACAATTAGGAGCATGCCCTCTCTGATGAGACGGGCACAGTCCTGTATCTATTTTTGCATTTTAAAAAAAACATGTCAATAAGTTTCGCGCAATTTGTTGCATCTGCGCGTAGCCTGAATGTCATCAGAATGACACGTGCGCGCCACTGATCTCTGTAGAGATCAGTGGTGCGCACGCACAGAATCAGTCTAAAAACACAAAATATTTCATAACTAATTCATAAAAAGGCCAGAATTCTACAAAACCAGTAGAAGTCAAAATAAGAAAGGTCAAACCTAGAACTCTTACTCTTTTAAGAAACCTTTTAACTGGTTAATTCCCATCATTAACAGCACTGCTAACCAATTAACAAAACTACCTTGTCACTGCGAGTCGATTACTTTCCCCATAGAAACACGTGTAATTTGGGTGTTCTACGTTTTTGTGAGGCAACATAAAAAGGCCGTTTTCAAACAAAATTGGCCAGAATTCTACATATGAGATGATTACATTTTTATGCTCAGCAGCTTCTTTGTTTCTTCAATATTCATATTCCTTTTTAACTGAATTAAATTGTTAAAAAGTGAAAAAGATATAAGTATTTCTAAAAGTTGAAATTTACGTTTTTCATGATTAATGTACAGGGTTCTATGGAGGGAATCGCAGAGGGAAAGTGATACGCGCGCGCGCATGGTTGAGAATGCAACACACTTTTTGGTATGAATAGTATTGATGTGTATTAATTTTCTTATAATAAGTTTTGAATAAATCTGAAACATCAACTACATGTATTTCTTGGTAATGGCTACAGAGAAATTACAACAACAACAAAAAACAAGACAGACAAACATTTAGATTTAGAAATGGGTCTGTAGATCCAGACTATTCAAACTTTGAAATCCCAACCACGTGCCAACTGAAAGAGATTAAGTATATAGTCACCTTTATTTCACTGCAGCACATTTCTCCGTCTCTCTCTCTGTGTCTCTTATTCTTTACCTTTCTTTCTCTTCCTGTCCATTATTACCATAACTCAAAACATGAAGACATCTTCGTCGGTCCTGGTCCTAGGCCTAGCCCTACTCTTGGGCTACCTGTTCTATACACCTGTACCAGAGGGCATGGTGGATCAGTGGCAGTACAGATTTATTGCAGCTGGAGCAAAGGCAGCATTACTACTTGTAAGTATGCGCACTCACGTTGAAATATACACATTCACTATGTTTACAACGGTGTGTGTGTGTGTGTGTGTATTATTCATTATGAAAATCCTGATTCTTATTTATTTTTCTTTCACTTGTAGATCCGTTTGCTTTGCACTTTGACCAGGGTCCAAAGAATGCTCTATCATTTTACTAGTCTTGATCTCCGAAAACGCTTGTAAATCAACAGATTTTCATGCTCATTTTAAGAATTGTAGTCTAGATTATCGATCGAATTGACTGCTGTAACTTCAGGCGTTCAAAGATTACGGTCACTGAGTATGAGAGCGAGAGAATGAAGAGAGGGTGGGTAAAATATGGCGATGATTATAGTGAAAGAGGTCTCATGGAGGGAAATGCTCTGGGATAAGGAGAGTAGAGGAAAGGTTCAAAGAAAGGGTGAAGACTGATAGAAGGAATCTGTGCAAACGTTGTTAATGCGTTTTAGGCCTACTGAATTGAAATTCACATTAATTTCCTTGTAATGGTCAGTAAAATATGGTAATCATATTTTCATAAAAAATTTTGAGACCATAATGGACTTTTTTCCAAAAATGCTTGAACAGGCAACCTTGCGAACTTACGTGCAGCCTGGGGATGACGTATACTACCAAACGTTCGGTTTCCTGTTTGAAATGTTGCTTCCCGCTGCGGACTCGCAGGTCCGCGGTTCGAACGTCGAAGCACGATACACCAAGTTTGATGGGGTGAACGTCCTCGTCTACACACCACTAACAGAGAGAAGAGGCCTTGCTCCTGGGCTCGTCTATTATCATGGAGGGGGTTTCGGATTTGGGTCTCCAAGTAAGATGATTTATATATATATATATATATATATATATATAACATTAACCTAAGAGACAAGCAAACAGTTCATTTTATTGATTATAAAAGCGGTGTGACCGTGGTATAAAATTATCGCAATTTTTAGATAATAATTATTTGGTTTTAATTATTTCTCACCCCCCCCCCCTCTCCCTCTCTCTTCTCTCTCTCTCTCTCTCTCTCTCTCTCTCTCTCTCTCTCTCTCTCTTGCTCCACTCCCCTTCCTCTCTCTCTCTCTCTGTCTCCCTCCTTCCCTCAAAATTGCTCCCTCTCTCTCCCTCTCTCACCCTCTACCTCCAGTTGCCGAGATGAGGAAGTTTGTCTTTGCCGATCAATTGTCAGTAGGGAAAATAAGTCGAAGGCGCTAAAAACGAATAAGAGTTTTTACCAAATTTGTCTTGGTAAGTTGTAGTAGAGACCCGATTCTCGAGTTCTTTGTCGTTTTTATTGTTTTTAACTAGTTATCTCGTTTGTCAGCATATATTTTAATGTTATTAAATCTTCTCTGTGACTTTGCCTTTTTCCGACAGAAAGTACTGGACCGCTTACAAGATACCTCGCTGAACAACTTGATATTGTAGTCATATCTGTCGAGTGAGTATCAAGCTTTCAAGAGCCATTTTAAGAATTCGGATAGAAATTAAACTTTTTCCCCTGTGACCCTCTTCTTCTCACTTTCAGCAAATAACGAAACTCGGATGATGTTACGGTCCCCCCCCCCCTTCTCTCTCTCTCTCTCTCTCTCTCTCTCTCTCTCTTTCTCTTTCTTTGTTTTCTCTGTACTCAGTAAATGCCCAAATGAATCTATCATCGTGGTTATTTCGTTCCTAATTCATTATAGCATGTTTTTACTAGACAGCGAATAAATAAACATATTTTAGCAGGCAAAGACATTCCAAGCCATAAAGCCAAAAATCATTGTTACCATGATGTTTTAGGAAGTTTATATTGGACTCAAAAAGGTCCCGGGTTCGAAACCAAGTCGATGCACTAATGCATTAATGCATTAATCCTCATTGCCATGTCCCTCGGATAGGATTTAAAGCCATAGGTCAACTGGATGCCACCGCTGCCTACTTTGCAATCGGGTAAGAGTAAGCTATCATCCTTCACCACACTTTGGATTAATCACTTTTTTTTTTTAATTAATGTTCGGTTGTTTTTTATTATCTTTCAAGATATCGTCTTGCTCCTACCCACCCTTTTCCAGCTGCAGTCGAGGACAGCTTCACAGCGACCAAATGGTTTCTCAACCACGCCCACGAATACAGCGTCGACGCCGACCGCGTTGTCGTCAGCGGTGACAGCGCTGGTGGTTTCCTAACGGCGGTCATCGTCCAGCGCGTCTATGATGACTTATCTCTCCCCGACATCAAGCTCCAAGTCCTCTTTTATCCTTGGACCCAGTGTTTTGACTTCAACACACCGTCTCATCAGAAATACGAGGACAACTTCGGGGAGATTGGTTTGGTGGCGAAGCCTCGTATGGCCGAGTTTCTTTCCGCGTATCTTCTTGGGAGGTTTGATAAACCATTCATGAACCAGTTGCAGAAGAATGAACACGTCAGTGCTACATTTAAAGGGAAAGTTCACCCTGAAGATTACTTGAGTTTAAAAAATGCAGAAAAAATAAAGAAAAATATTGGCGAAGGTTTGATGAAAATCGGTCAAATAATAAAAGAGTTATGAGTATTTAAAGTTTTGGATTCGTGACGTCACATGCGAGCAGCTGCCCATTGGTCATGTAATAAATATTCCATATATTCGCATTTTTTTTACGTTCCACGATAAATTAATATTGTTTCTTTTCAGAATCTAGTATTGAATAACATTTCTGACAATATATCAAATGCACATACGAAAATATTCTAAATTTTCTGAGAAAACTGTATTTTATGGAATATTTATCACATTACATAATGGAGGAGCTGCTCGCATGTGACGTCACAAAATCAAAACTTCAAAAGTCCATAACTCCGTTATTCTTTAACGGATTTTCTCCAAACTTTCGCTAATATTTTTCTTTATTTTTTCTGCATTTTTTAAACTCAAGTAATCTTCGGGGTGAACTTCCCCTTTAAACATTCAGATCTCTACCGCACAATTCTCGACCATAAGTTAATCCGCCAGCAGCTTAGGATGTCTTCAAGCTCCTTAGGTAGTCAGCAGGAAACGTTCAAGGAAGGCAATGAAACGCTTTGGAAAGAGATTAAAGACCGTTTGCTGGACCCAAGATTTGCCCCATTGCTCCGGAAAGATTTCACAGGTATGATTCACAATGGACATGTACTTTCATAAAACCCAAAAAGAAGGCATAGCTCTGAAAGTCGTTTATTAAAGATTTAACTACGAGTATATGGCAGCACGTATCATATAGCAAATTTCGTTTGGCCGGGGAGGAGTATATCGTGCTCCCCTGTGCTTCCCCCACCCCCTCCCCGAACTGCAACCGTTTGTATATTTATCACATGAATCGGAAATGCCAGTCCCCTGCCCACTGATTGCTTTATCGGACCATAACCATGCATTTAAAATTTGAATACTGAACAGTGGCGGATCTACGGGGGGGGGGGGGTTAGGGGGTTTAAACCCCCCCCCCCCCCCTTGGGTTGCTAAGTAAACATTTAATGTGCATAGGAAAACAAAAAAGAGAAAAAATAGAGCATGCAAGTATGCTTAAAATCGCAAGCTGGCAATCCTAAAAATGAAAAATCTCCCTACTGTGGGAGGGGGGATATCCCCCCTCCCACACCCTCCCCTCTCGCTCCCTCGCAATACCCAGCTCAGCCCCTCAAACCCTCCCCTTGGAAAAAAACTAGATCCGCCCCTGCTGAACATTATCTATTTTATCCAGTAATAAGATATTCATTTCAAATTCATTTTGTACTTTATGATCGTGTGCCGATTCGTAATTATAATTTGCGCATGTGCAGATAAAGGTCATTTGTCCGACTGCCGAGTACAATAAACATTTTGTACGCACTATTTTGATTTTAACCTTTAACATGCTGTCAAACAAGTAGCGCGTTTACTAAATTATGAGCGTGCGCGTACAAAGTGGGGTCATATCAGGGTCATATGTATACCATGTACTAAGTACGAATTGGCTTGCAAGTAGTTTGACATAAAAATATTTCGTTTTGCTTGTCAGATTTTATTTTTTGTCGAAATCATTTTCATTGTAACCATAAAGGTTTGCCTGCTGCTTTCATCGCAACGGCCGACTTGGACAGTCTACGAGATGACGGGATCCTTTACGCCAGACTTCTGGCTGAGGCAGGTGTGAAGGTTACTTGGAAGAATTACCTAGGAGCGTACCACGGCATAGCGGCTGCGGGACCTATCAAAAACATCCCAACTGGAACGAAGATGGTGAATGATTCGATCGATTTTATTCGAGACAACGTGTAACAAAATTTGCAATAATTCAAAATGTGGCTTCAGAAAAAAAAAAGGATTTTGATTAAATTCCTGTCTTGCCTGTGGTAAATTGAAAGTGGGAGCACTGTGCTATATGAGGGCAGTCTCTTGACTCTAATACGAGAGGTCCTATAGACTCGATCCTTGCCACTTGGAACTTACATCCTTGGACAAGGTTTTTTTCTTTTTACCCACAGATTTCCCTTTCGACCCAGGTGTATTAAAGGAGAATGAAACCCTGGGGAATATCCATTTTAATGAAAAGAGAGGATAGAGAAAAGCAATTTTAAAGAAGTTCTACCTACGAAATGAGAAAGTTCTGAAAGTTTGAAAAGTCTCAATTTACTTTCTATAGCGATCCTCAAATTGGCAATGTTGCTTCAAAATGGCACTTTGAAGCAACATTGAAATTTTTAGGATCGTCATAGAAAGTAAATTGAGACTTTTCAAAATTTCATAACTTTTTTATTTCGTAACCGATTTTGATGGAACTTTTTTTTTAATTGCTTCTCTCTATCCTCTCTTTTCATGAAAATTGATTTTTCCCCAGGGTTTCATTCTCCTTTAAATGGGTACCTACCAATGCCCCGGTAATAGTAATTGCAGGGCCTGAGAAAGGACAGTATTGATGCTGATGACGTTTCCCTGGGTAAATACGATTACTTTGTTATCATTAGTCAAGATTGTTATTATAAACAACAAGGTTTGGGTGGAATTGTAATGAATGTAATAAGATCATATGGTACCATTCTACTGAACATACACTATGTCCACCCTCTTCTTACCATTAATCTACTGTTATAAGCTACTGAAATCCTTGCATCTGATTGGCTGAGAGCAAATTTGTCAGTAAGAATCACTGACAAAACGCTTGATGAAACGCTCCCCCGTTGGGCATGTCTCACTGAGACCTACCTCTACATCATCCGCCTACACGATAAAAAGGGTACTTTTTCAGCATTAAGCGCGTAACCCAGGTTACGCGTTTAGGGTATAAAAAACAGCAAAATATATTTCGATTTATGAAAGTGCAATAATTATTAATCATGAATACATCTTACGTACCATTTATTATAAGAAAAATCATTAGATACTACCTATGCAAGGAGTGAAATATTGTAAATACTTTTATTTTATTTTATTTTATTTTATTTTATTTTATTTTATTTTATTGAATGTTTTCAATCATTCATATTAACATAAAACTGTAGTGCATAACACAAAATAACAATAACAATAACAATGATGTTTTTCCGTAAAAGATAGGGGCACATAATCAAATATCAATAAGTAAAAAATATGATGCGCAGATGTTGACCTAAGTGACAGTAAATTGAAGCTCCTAATGGCGCCATCTTTCAACAGGATTTGATAAGTGTCTGTGCCTCTAATTTTCCCATCATGCCCCATTCTAGTTTGTAGAAGCTTAGAATGTATCTGTAGGCAATTTTCCACATGTGCAATGTCAAAAATAATAGTTTGAAATATAAAATGTGCCTATTTTCCAAACAGCTGTTTGTCGAAATTCAAAATAAAATGAAATTAATTTTCAAATTATAATCTCAATTTGGCGGTTACTGTAAGGTGGTGCTGTTCAAGTTTTGCCAGTTTAATGACATTTTAAGTGAAAACAATTGGACATATTTAATAGCAAAGCTTGTATATTATATGTCCAGAAAATTATATAACTTAATCACGATTGAGTCGTTCAATAATATTGAATTCATAAAACATCATTACGAGAAGCGAATTATTGATAAGAAAGAATTGATAAGTGAGTTGAGGTAGAAGGACTAGTGCAAGACGGTGTGGAAACAAAAGAGAATGAAGAGAAGGAGGGTGAAGGAAGGAGGAAAATGAAAGATGATGAGTGTGTCTGTGTGTGAGAAGAAGGAGGAGAGAAGGCAAGAAAAAGAAGGTGTAAAAAGGGAGTAAAATAGAGAATACAGAAGGAGATGGAGAGAGAGAGAGAGAGAGAGAGAGAGAGAGAGAGAGAGAGTTAGAGGTGGGTCCTGCTCGCTCAGTTTGAATTCATTGCATATAGTTGAAGGAGACGTTTTTTCAACTTGCTTTTGAAACAGTTTAGACTTTGGGAGTTGATTATATCGCTGCTAAGTGAGTTCCAGTATTTTGCGCCGTAGAAAGAGACGGTTTTGTGTGCAAAAATTAATATTGTGTACGAACTTTATCATTATTGATATGTTAAAGCAGGATTCGAGCGCTTTCTTTATTTAAAGATTTTGGACTTTTTTATAAACCATTTCAATACCGATATCACTGAATTTATTAAATTAAAGTAATTTATTTTTAATGTGCTTCAGATTTTTTTAATTTTTTTGTTTTTGTTTGTTTACTTCCTTTTTTCTACATGAAATAAAATAATGGATTCGTGAGCTGGGGGTACGGTTAATCGTCCTGAAATCAGACTGATGAAATTTGTGCATGGTACAGCGTAAACTTTATCTTTGAAATCGTTCCTGCTGTCTTGGAGTTGCTTGTTTCAAACTTCTTATGACTTTATCAAAGATGAATACACTTATCTCGTAATCGTGTTAGCTTGTACAAGCCTCTCGTCTGCATACAAGAAACGACTCGACTGGCGTGAAGACTTGCACGACAGTTGTTTCTTGTATATTCAGACGCAGGGCCGGCGCCTTGACGAAAGGCTGTAATCTCTTATATGAAAATTGTACAGCCATTCGATTTGTTTGTATTATAACCACTCTATATTATTATGTTTTATGACATCATAGGACAGTACTACTGCCTCATGTATCATGTATGATAGTGACGTGACGATGTCTGACGCCGTTTGTATTATATAATTATGTTATAGTATGCAATATGCATTATATTATATTATATTATATTACATTACATTATATGCATAAATATGTACAAATTTTCTTTCTTCAAAAGAGAAGAGAACTTAGAAGAAAAGGGAAATTTATAAACGCCTTCCGGGGTTTTAAACGCAGCTAGCTACACAGTACTACACGCACACAGAGAATTGGGCACTGGGGCCAACGGAGGTGGGCTATCCTCCGTGTGGTCAACAGCTGGGGTGAAACCCAGTCTGGCTTGTCAATGGTTGGTGCTGGCAAATGGCCTTCCAGTTGGCAAGTTACCCAGCATCCCAAGGACCTGGTGTGTTTTGTGTTTCTGGTGAGCGAACTGCACATATTAGCGAACAAGAAACTCGTTGTGGAGAAAATAAAATAACAAAAATCATTAAAAACTTAGAAATTATTACGTATAATAATTCTATATAAACGTATCTATATAAAACTAGAGTTTAAAAAATTTAAATTAAAAAAAGAAAAAGAAAAATAGGTCTACTCGGCCTACATTATTATAAGTGGTGTGTACTATCTAAGAATGTATTACTAACTGCACCATAGGACAAAAGCCCAGAATGTCTGCCACAACTGAATATTTGAAATGTATATGTACCATTAATTATTATGTATTTTGTCTTATAATTTGTCTTTTCGGAAGGAGACACACCCAATGACGGGCACCGCACGGCCCTGACCGGTATTGGAGGGGCCTAGGCTGCGCATGTGCATTAATGTCATGCCAGTTGAGAAGTCTGTTCGATGTACCGAACCGGGCTGGCCAGATAATACATAAAAAAACGGGCAACGGTTTGTGCCGATAGCCTGTCAAAATGTCTCCCCAAAATTAAAATCGCCAAAAATAACGCAGCGTAGCCTAGCATAAATTATATAAAGCAACAAGAAATTATATTGTATATTGGCGTAAATATTCACAATTGAATGACATGCGCCGTTAAAACCAATCCACAACAACAACAGCAGTCACACCGACAAACCGACCCCACACAGACTCCAAACGGACCGATTCTTGGCCATTGGTGGCAATGTAATATTTGTTCGGTCTGTTGTCGGTCTGGCGTTGGTCTTCTTGGTGTGACTGTGGTATTAGAAAGGCCATGCATGCCACACTCAAAAACTTTGTGTGTTGTTGGCCCGGTGAGGATATTCATTTTATCAATAAAATTGTTTCATATATCTAAACACAATTATTAACGAATCAAATTACATTTGCAGAGGAGTGTCGAACTGATTAAAAATCAGATTATTGACTTCCAATTACAAATCCTGTGTAAATGACTTTGTTTTCAGTCCCACCCCCCCCCCTGCCTCGCCGCTCTCAGTACGCCTATGTAACTATGAAAAAGAACATAATTAATTACTTTATTTTTACTGTTTGTTTTGTCTTTTGTTTGTTTTTTTTTGTTCAGTGATTTTGTTTTTAATTATGTAAATCACTTGTAATTATTGGGATTTCTTTTGATTTTCAAATAAACACATACACACACGTACGTGTCTACATGCAGTGGAAGGTGCGAGAGCCCCCCCCCCCCCCCCCCCCCACACACACACACACAAACATCTCTACAAAATAAATGGTCCAGGAAGTATGAATCGTGGGAAAATGTTTGCATGAGGGCTCCTTATATAATGTACTTTGTAATTATACTTTGTCAGGGGGGGAGGGGTGCTGAAATGAAAGCGGACATTGATCGACACGCGCAAATATTCTTACTGAATGAGAAGCGCCTTTAAACTCAATCAAACAAACCAACAAACGCACAATGACTGTCAGTAGCTTTTTGTGCTGTTGGTATAACATGGTCTCTTGAACGTACACAATTGGCTGTACTGCTGTTGTTAATATTATTATCTTATGAATTGGGTAGTGTTTGCTCGCTACGGGAACTGTGATATAGTTATCACACAACGGATCGAGGAAGGGTGTACCTTGACAGAAGGCATACTATACTACACATAGACTTATACTACATGTATAGCTCTGCAGATCTCTTAGGTTTACCAGCGATATAATATGAAGGCAAGCAGTGTGCTCTTTCTGTTGGTAGCCCTCTTTGGGCTGCTCGCAGCATACCTTCTCTATGAACCTGTACCTGATGGCATCACGGAGCCAGCGAAATATAGGTCATTCAGGGCGATTTCAAAACTAATGGAACTCCTGGTAAGTACATACGACTACTCCTGTAACATGCTGGGTTCTATCACTGAACTCTACACTACATAGTTTAGAGTTCAGTGGGTTTTATGGAAGGCCTTTTTTTTAAAAAAAAACCAATGAGGAGAAGAAGAGAATATTATCTTTATATACATAACTATCTTTTGCAAAATATAGGCCGATTAACTTAAATAATTCACATACTATATGATGTATAATTTTAACCTTGTTCTCACGATGACTTCTAATCATATAACAAAATCATCTGCACACTGATGATTTCGGCCGAATGTGAACCTCTCGTTAATATAATTATATGTCTGAACATTATATTAAAATGATTGTGAACAAATCTAAAAATCTAATTGTTTGATATCGTATCGTAAAATCTCTGAAAACACGATAAAAACTACTTTCGAAAAATAAACTCAAGACAATTTCAATAGCCCTGTCTATCACACTGAACTCATAGAGTTCAGTGGTCTATCACCTTTAGAAATGTGCGAACATTACAATGGCGTATTACGTAATCCGAACAAGATTTCTATGGGCAGTACAGTAGGCCTTTGAAATTGCCCTTGAGTTTATTTTTCGAAAGTAGTTTTTATCGTGTTTGAAGTACGTTTCATTTTATTTGGGAAATGGTTTCAAAAATGGTCTGCAAAACTTAATCACTTTTTGGCTTTGTTGGTAATTAAGCCATTATGATGTTTGTTTGTATTCTATATATTGGTATATTATAACTGGCTATTTTCTATGGTGACCCTGGAGGAACATCGTAAATAGTGGATATCTTCGCCAATTTTCACGACTAACTCTACGATATCGCACATGTAGTCGCGAATATCTGCGCCAATATATTCACGACTCGTCGTGAATTTCGTCGTGAATATTTGCGAAGATATTGACGAGTCGCACATTTTATCGTGAATTTATTTCAAGTACCTAAGCGGTTTATCTCGCGAGCGCGCTGGTTCGCATAGTGCATACTGCATAGTGCATATTGCCGAACTGGTTCTTGACATAAATTCACGATAAAATGTGCGACTCGAGAATATCGACGTGAATATCTTCGCTAATATTCAAGACTAAATGTGCGAAGTCGCAAATTTCGTCGCGAATGTGTTCGCCAAATTTCGCGATTCGTCGTGAATATTGGCAAAGATATTCGCGATTTATGATGTCCCTTCAGGGCCATCTTAGTGTTCATGTCGGTTGTGGACATCCTAGCTACACTACTTCCTCCAGCGATTTCCAGAGTTAATGACCATGACTACATCAGCTACGTGCTTGAATTCTATAGGGTATTCATTGCCCATATTTTGTAAATTTGTCGTTCACTAGTAGGGGCGGATCCAGGGTTTTGTAAAAGAGGGGCCACAAATTTCAGAAAATTTTCAGACGAGCAAGAAAAAAAAGTAGAATAACACTGACTTCAATAAATGATTCTAGCAGTCATTCGAAAATAGATCATTCACGGCAAGTTAATTCAAAAGAATTAGCCATTCTAAGATGACAAATACCAATTTTTTATCTGTCTGATTTTCGTGAAATTTCAGATTTCAATATCCCACCTTGCTCACCGAGATGAGCCCTTTGCCAGCTACTACGTGAGGCATTTGCGATACCTCGCTGACAGGGCCTCCCCGAAACCTCAAGCTGAGGTCGAAGGGTCAAATATCAGGTCAAGGGTTATTGACCTGGGTGGGGTCAATGCCAGATTGTACGAGCCAATCAAGAGGAGTAGTTCTGAACTGATGCCAGCCTTGATCTACATTCACGGAGGAGGGATGTGTATTGGCAGCGTAGGTATGTTCATATCCATCATGGGTGACACGACATTTGCTCCCGCGACATTTGCTCCGCCTTCCATATCTCGAAAGGTCAAAGGTTAAGATTAAGGTCATGATTTGGTTTTTTGTTCAGTACAATGTGAAGATTAGGATTAGGGTTAGTGTTAGGGTTAGGGTTAGGTTCAGGATTAACATGGCAAAGTTAGACCGGAGCAATTGTCACAGGAGCAAATGTCAAAACTTGTTGGGTTTTTTTTTTTCTCTCTCTCTCCCTCTTGTGCATTCTTAATTTTCCTTTTTCTCCCACCCCCCCCCCCTCTCTCTATCCCTCTCTATCTCACTCAGTTGTTTTCACCATCCTGATCACAATATATTTCTCTCTGACCCCACCCCTCCCCCCGTCCCTTTGTTTCTCATTTCATGTTCTGTTTTTCATGATTGCTGCTTGTAATATTTCTACTTATTCACCTATACAAGGTTTAAAGACCCAGAGTAGTGGGTACTCCTATGGGGAATTTGACACCATTCGCCGGTGTTTACCCAATAACTGGTGTTGTCAGTCAACCAGAGTGGACTTCAGTTTCAAGACCAACAGGCCTTATATAATGCTCTGCATTTTCCACCGTATCTTACATTTCCCTTACCCGAAGACTCTGGAGAGACCAGGGGGTATTTTTTGACTGGACAGCGGGTTTGCTGGGTGCGAGACTTGTACATCCATGGATATTTCCCGTGCTTTCCACGAAGTCTGGTGGCAGCGAATTATGACCCCCTGCACAAGGATATACTGCCTACCATATCCCTTTAATTGTCACTCTCGTCTAGCAATATACAATCATGTCAATAATTATATCCATCAATGAAAAGGTATTATGTTAGTAGATGACAGTATTAGGCCTATACCTTTAGGCCCACCTAGTGACCGCAGAATGTAATTAGAGATCTTTAAAGTGTACGTAACACGTATTATAAGGTCATGAACACTCATCTTCTTTCTTTCTTTCTTTCTTTCTTTCTTTCAGATTTATACGACGGGTTAACACGAAACCTTGCAGAAGACCTGAATACTGTCGTCGTTTCTATAGAGTATGTCTCCATTTCTTATGAAATCTAAAATCATGTTTAACAACCCCCCCCCCCCCCTCCCCGGCGTAGATATACTGGAAATGCAGCATGATAAGGAGAGGTGCTCCGACCAAGGGGCTTGCCTAGTACCTCCTTACTCCGACATATTATGCTCCCGCGACAATTGCTCGGGGCTTTATTTCGTCAAAGATATAAGGTTAGGGTTGGAGTTGCAATTGGGTTTTAATTTAAGTTAGGTTTAGGATTACGGTTACGGTATACCGGTATACCGGTATAACGTTTATAGGTCTAGGGTTGAAGTTTAGAATTCGGTTAGTATACGCAATTACCACGGAGCAATTGTCGCCCGAGTATGTGTCGTACAACTACAGAAGATGGCTACACGTCGTTTTTCTGAAGGTTCGTTACTACGAAAGTTCATAATTCCGAAAATGAAAGAGGGTTCTTGATTCCGAAAATGAAATAGGGTTCGTATTTCGAAAATGAAATAGGGTTTGTAATTCCAAAAATGAAAAAGGGTTCATAATTTCGAAGGTTCGTAATTCCGAAAAAATTTATGTAGGGTCCTATCGCATTTTCTGAATTACGAACTGTCGGAATTATGAACCCTTTCTTATTTTCGGAACAATCACCTCTATTTCATTTTCGGAACTATTAACTTCATTTCATTTTTGGAATTATGAATCCTTTTTCATTTTCGGAATTACGAACCCTATTTCATTTTCGGAATTGTGAAACCTATTTCATTTTAGATATTATAAACCTTCGGAATTATGAACCCTCTTAAGGCCACCGCACACCTTACGATCGGTCTGCGATCCGATTTGTGAAATAAATCGCTATGGTATCAAATCTTGGCATCTTAACAAATGAAATCTACCCTATTCAGGTTCTGAAAAGTAGTATGAATACTAAACATAGGGTTTGGGTAAGCTGTCAGCTTTCTAGAGGGAATAAGGGCAAAATTAGTTTCAAATCGTAGGCAGTCGTACGATTTTTATGACGTCACTATGACTCGGAGCCGATTTGGTCATTCCACCGACCAGAAAACTCGGCAAAGGCCGTAATATCGATTTTACTATCTGTATGACTATTCAGACCCTCAATCAAAAATATTTTTCGTTTTTAAATGATTTGTCAAATGATATTACATTTTCTTCTGAAATCTGATCGCAGACCGATCGTAAGGTGTGCGGTGGTCTTTACATATTAACGAACCTTCGGATTTATGCATCAAATGTTCCTAATTATGAACCCTGTTTCATTTTCGGAATTATGAACCCCCAGGCATGGGAAATTTGTGTTTCGGAATTATGAACCTTCGGAAATACGAACCTTTGTAAAAAACAAAAAAAACAAAAACAGCAACAACAACAACTACAAAACAAAAACAAAAACAAACGAGTGCCCCCCCCCCCCCCCAGGAGATGATAGGATCCCTTCTACCCATACCTCCCAAGCTTCTTCTCTTGCATTTCATTTACCTAGAGTAAGTCCCCTACCCCCATGATACCAGCGCCCCTCAGTGGGTTGACCCAGGCTACCGCCATTGTTACCCTCGGATGTTACCACCATTTTTTTTTAATTTTGTTTTGTTTTTTTGTTTTTTTGTTGTTTTGTTTCATTTTGTTTTGTTTTGTTTTGTTTTGTTTCTTCTTTTTTGGGGGGGGGTATCCCTTGTGTATTTTTCCTTTCATATTTCAGTACTAATTTCACTTTCATCAGTCTATTCTATCTTTCTGGGTTTTATTGTTTGTTTTTTTTGTTTGGTGGTGTTGTTTTTTTTTTTTGGGGGGGGGGTGTTGTTGTTATCAATTTGGGGGGTTTGGGGTTGGTTGGTTGTTTTGTTTGGGGGGTCGCTCTTCCCCCCCCCCCCCTATTTTTTCTTTTTTCTTTTGTTTCTCTTTCCCCATTCTTTCTTTCATCGTTTTCAATTCATCACGTTCTACATTTCTCCTGTCTTGCCTGAATTAGTATCTAATTTAATTCTTCATTCCTTCGTTCTTTCCGCGCAGCTATCGTCTTGCCCCCGAGCACCCATTCCCAGTCGGTCACGAAGACTGTCTAACCGCCACACGGTTCTTCATGCAACACGCCGAGAAAGATTTCCATGTCGACCAGCGGCGCATTGGCATCGGTGGTGACAGTGCTGGTGGTCATCTCTCCGCATCCGTGGCCAACGACATCCACGATGATCCTTCCTTACCCGACCTCAAACTACAGGTCCTCATCTACCCTTCGATGCAGAAGATTGATCTCAATACCCCGTCTTACCAGAAGTACACGGCTGATTTTGGCGAGGCGGGCATACTCCCCTTGCCTCTCGTAATCACCTTCATGAGCCTCGCTAACTTGGGAAAGATTGATCCAGAATTGGTGACAAATGCAGCCATAAACAACCACACGTCATCCGAATTCAAGAAGACATCACCTGAATACAAGTATGTCGACCACGACCAGATCCCAGCGGAATACCGGGATCCAAGATATTACAAGACAAGGAATGATCCGCAAACTGGCAACGCCGCGCTTTGGGAGCGCATCTCACCCACAATCCTTGACCCGCGCAGTGCGCCCTTAATGAGACGTGATCTATCGGGACTTCCCCCTGCTTACATCATCACGTGTGGCTTTGACTCTCTCCGAGATGATGGCATCTTCTATAAGAATCGACTGGAAGAGGCAGGGGTACGGGTCAAGTGGTCTCACTACGAGGATGCATTTCATGGGGTCCTGTGGATGGGCGGTGACATACGTTTCACACTTGGGGACAAAATGCGCAAAGAAATCGTTGCTTATGTCAGAGAAAACATTTGAACATCGATGCCTGATACATGAGTGTGTGTAATTGTTCGAACCGCGAGCTTCGGAGATATGTTATGTCTTAACAATCTTCGATAGAGCTTTGAGATGGTGCAATTGCTCGAAAAAAAAATGATAAGCAGTATAATTCCGATGTTGCTGTAATGGTGTTCTTTACATACATCAAATCACAGTATTGTTTCAAATTTTCTGTGTTACAAATAGCAAAATTGTAGTTTTCTTCGCATATCAACGTTAAAAGATGTGCATCTCATACATTTGCATGCACTTTTTAAAGATTTTTTTTTTTTTTTGGGGGGGGGGGGCTTCATTTCATTTTCATTTTTCAAAGTAACAACTGTGCAATTAACAATGTACAAAATAATGTCAAAGAAACCAAGTCCAGAAACATTATCAGTCATTACAAACAAAATAAAGACCATTAAAGTTTGAGTTGTATAAGAAAAACAAGAACAACAGTAAAGACTTCATTAAAGTAATTACATTGAAATAAGAATTATAACATAGACCAGCAAATTTCTTAACTGAATTGAATCAAATGCATGTTAGTGTCCTAGCAGAGATCATCATGAATTCAATGTCAGTCACACGAATCAGGGAGTTGTAATTAGAAGATATAGAAGAATGTATTGGAAACGAAGAAACATAATTATGAAACGAAGTAGAAAATAGAGTCGGGATATACTGTAAACATAATCATGTACATACATGTATATCTGTAATGCAGATGGCAATGCGTTACAGTAGTGTTCAAATGACCATTCGGGATTTAAGTCAGGAAGAATTCACATTTTAAAATCCCGCATCTGCTCTTTATGAATTTTTTTCCAAATCTAGTCGCAGTTTGGTCGCAAGGTGTAAGATAGTCTTGAGCACTAGCTCACTGAGGGGGGGGGGGGGGGGGGAGGTTGCAGGGGGACAGACTGCCCCCCTACAACTTTTTCCCCATTTCTTTTTTTTTTTTTTGAGAATTGTGGAGGAAAACTGAACCCCTTAAAATCTGAGGACCCCCCCCCCCCCCCAGTGACTTTTGGATGGCTGGCGTTTTTTTTTTTTTTTTTTTTTTTTTTTTTTTTTTTTTGCCTACCCCTGTGCCATTGGAATAGGCAACATGTACGAGAAATTGCCAACGACTTTTCAAGAATCCATCCTGCATCGTATGTAAGCTGTGTATAATTCTCATTATACATGTACTACGAATCGTTTGATTTTATATTTGTCTTTCTAATGATATACATATATTTTCCAGATTATATACTTTTTTTCTTTGATGGTAATCCTATCATGACAGGGTTTTATCCAGTGGAACCTCGTTATAACAAACTTCTTGGGACCTAGGAAATTTCTTTGTTATATTGAAATCTTGTTATATTAGTGCCCCGTCTTATTAAGACTTACGATTGATTGCAACTTATTTGAGATTGATATCAATCGAAAACCTGTAAGCAAGAGACAGGAGATTTTATATTTGCGATTAATTGCAAGATTTGCGATTGAGTCGGATCAGTCGCAGCTCTCTATAAGATGGGGCCCAGGGCTAAAACATATTAATAATAAATAATAAAGAATTTGGACAAGGAAAATTACCTTGTTTTAACGAGAGTTTGTTGCAACAGTGTTCTTTATAACGAGGTTCCCCTGTATCAATAAATGCGTTTGATTTGATTTGCTTTTCTCCCAAGAAAAAACGAATTTTATCTCGTCAAATAAAGTGCCTAAACATACATGTATGAAGTGATTTTGTATCCCCTCTTTTTATTTCTTAGAAAAGTGTGTATTTGATTACAAAAACGACATGATTATTAATCGTCATCATCATCTCTTTCTTCTTTCTCACGTGGGTCCCCTCTGGGAAGTCAAGTCTTCTCGATTCCTGTCCCTCATGTTTCTCCACCACATTCGATTCCACCACATTTCCACCACATTTCATTTCAGTTTTGCAGAATTGCATTATAAAGGAAAGTTACTGACTGAACCATCTAAATCCAGAATAATTACATGTACTTTTAATCTAAATAATTTTTCTGCATTGTGGCTTCGAAAAAAAAATCACCTCTAAATATATTTGGGGATGGTAACACATGCAGGCCAACACCGCCCCCCCCCCCCCCACTTCATTAAAAAAAATTATACCTCCATATCACTCCCAGATCAACACCACTGTTGTATAATTTGAAGTAGATGGTTTTCACTTTCTAGTGGTGTAAAAATATATCGGGATAAATCAGAAGCCACGACAGCATTGTAGATAAATATTAATAAATTCATATAAATCTACAATATTGTACACAGATATCTAACATTTATATTGAAATAAAGAATATATAAAAATAAAATTAATAGATATAATAAATCAAATTATATTTATCTACAACATAATATAGAAATGTATATGTTCCACCACTTTTTTTTTTTTTTTTTTTTTTGGTGGGGTGAAACCTGGGGGGATGTTTGTACACACCATCCCCCCCCCCCCCCCATCCGAAAAGTTGGGGGATGCATACCCCCCATCCCCCCCCCCCGCTATCTACGCCCCTGAGTCTATCCATCAGTTCTTTGGTTGGCCTCCCTTTCTCCTTCCTTCCCCCCCCCCCCCCCCCCCTTTGTCATGCAACCCATCTCATTAGTTCATCCTCTCCCTTCTTCTTTATTTTCCGAAATATCATATACCCTGGCCAGTAAGGGTAGATAAGATTGAGTATGATTTGAGTCTGCTTTCTGTTATCTTCTCTCTGATGTGTTTCACTTAAAATCGACCCTGAAATCAATTTTAAAATCAAAATCGATTTTAGACGATGAAACACCCCCTGATCTCTGTCACTCTTACTACATTTCACACCTCGTCACTTTTTCCTCCTATCCTGTGTAGTTACACATCACAAATATTTGATAATAATGATAAAAATGAAGAATAATTCGTTTAGTGCAAATATGAATTTGAATTTAATATCACACGCTTCATTAAATAAACATTATATATTATCACACACTAGAGTCCTGAAAGGCTACGAGATTAATAACCTAAAATGCACTTCACAGCTTCAGAAAAAACGGCATCTTTATATAATATTGTTTTATATAAGTCATGATTACTCATGGTAAGCCTTGGCAACATGGCAAAATGTGGCCGAAATGCGTTTTCTTCATACTCCACAAATATATATTCATAACATTGAAAATGAAGTACAATACATTCAGATATCATATTTGCAAAAAAGACTGGCTATTTCAAAATAGAATATCACATTCTACAACAGGTACAGAAATCATACTGAATATAGGCTATATCAGTTTCGTGTATAGAAAATTCTGAACGTATTTTAATAACAAATAATAATAATAATTATAATAATATGAATTATTAAGATTTCTGCGTTTGTTTGATTTTTCAAATTTTGAAATTAAGGTAAGTTTAGGTCTAATATCAGGAAATTCAAGATATGCATATACACGTGCGATTCATGCAATGATTAATATAACATCATGCATAAAAATAACAATAATATAGCGTTAAATAATTTGGTTATAATTCATAAATTCAGAACCTATACCAGCTGGTGATTAAAACAATACCCTGCAAATGCCTGTATTATAAACTATAGAGTCCCGTTTATTCATATTATACAAGTATAATTATATCTGAAACTTATAGCTGTAAACAAAAATATTACAATTTTTTTGAATGACATAGGGGTGCTTTGAATTTTTTTATTAATTATAATTTTCATGAAAGCTCTACCAAATGGATATTACTCTTGAATATAAATAAGACAATCCTATATTATATTTAAACATTGAAACTTTCGTGAATTCAAATATCCATACGAATTCAACCACCAAAATAATGTATGAATACAAGTTTCTTACGCTTTGAAATTATTTTTACTACTGCACAATAATCTTTAATGACAGTCATAATGATTAATATACTCTACATGTATAATGGAGACATATTGATGAGATTATAATTATATATAATCAATAATTTGACCCCAAAGAAGAAAATTCTGCCGTTTAATTGTTTTTATCAGATAAATATTACGTTCAAATGTATTTCAGGAGGTACAGCCTTCGGAAATCTTAAGATCATAATATTGCATAAAACGGAAATATAAATTATTACGTAAGTACACTGGTTACATGTTACCTCATAAGTTACTTGAGAAGACCGCAATGTTTGCATCATTCTAATATGAATACTAAAAACCACACAATAATATAAATCGGATATTTCATTTAGCGTTCGAGTTGTTTGTACTGAAAATAATGATGAAACCGTGGAAATGTAGTATAATTTTTAATTATACATTAGAGCATTTTTGTATGAAAAGAAAAGAGGTTTCTAGTGCTGAATTACGAGTAGTTTCTACACCTTTGTAGCAATGTGTTTACAATGTATGTATTTTCCACAATATCCAGTAAAAGAAAAAAAATCTGGAGAAGTATGGAAGAAAATGCTATTGCAGATGTGGGGATGATATTTTTTGAAGCTCATGATGCAGATGATTTCAGATGTGTATTGCAAGTTATTGTGTTAGATATGCTAGAAGGTCATTCGCACTTTTAGTGGTCATGATGCCCTTTACACAAGATTCGATATTTCGATTGTGATATTAGCTCATTACCGGTACCTGCGCTAATCAAGCCTGTGAAGGCTATGAGTGCGTACACCAGTAATTCAAACAATGCTTGTTCTGTTCATTTTGCATTTTCTTTTTGTACAACATCACTCTCACTAAAGGCCGCACCGGTCTATGACGCAGTCCTACGCCAGGCAAATGACGCCTTGAGTACAATGTGCATTAACCCTTTCGAGACAACTGACCACATTTTGTGGTTTGGCTCAATAACTTTTGATTCAGAGCTCTAATAAATATACCAGATGCATGAGTAGAAAGAGCAAAAATTTCTGCACACACTATGTCCATTTTGTTGCATGATCATATTTCAATTGATTGCAGGGATTTTAAAAATGAGAATAAGCTTTAAAATCCTTAAATTGGCAACGTATTGAGAGGTTCAAAATCATTGTTTTCTTATCAAAATTGGCAATTTTTTCAACTTTTCGACAAAATTGTGAACCATGGATATTATTTTCAGAGACATTACACCTTATGAGAACCATGTAGCACTAGAAGAAAAAATGTTATTGTTGCCAATTTGAAGAAGAAAATGTGATCAATTTAGCACTTAAATAATTCCTGTCCTGAAAGGGTTAAGCCCAGCTCCCACTAGGCGTCATTTCGACTGCGTCAGTACCTGCGCTAATCAAGCTTGTGAGGTCAACCCATACGTCAGTTATTCAAAGTTTGTATTGAGCATTTTACAATCACTTTTTTTGAACGATATCACTCTTTCATGACGCGCCAAAGACTGTACAAGTCACTGACGCGGTGCTTTAACAGAGATGAGTCTCCCCAAAATGTCGTTCATCTTGATAACTATATTCCTAGCCATCCACATTTCATATATTTTCCCTGATGAAATCGAGGACGTCACTAAGCATCTCCTTGCCGGTTTCAAATTGCACATTTTTTGTTGCCCATATCACACCATGAAATCCCGACTCGTAATCCTTATAATGTACTTCGACCCCTGCATCACTCAGCCTTCTTGCGTAATGTACCCCGTCGTCTCTGAGACAGTCGAATCCACAGGTTACTACCATTGCCTGAGGTAGCCCTCGCATATCTTCTCGAACGATTGGTGCGAAACGAGGGTCGAGATAGAACTCTTGCATGTGCTCCCAGACTTCGTCCGTTCCAGAGCGATACTCCATTTCCTCCCGCTGTTTGGTGTGCTTTTCAGAAAGTCGCATCTCCTTTGGGATCAAATCACGATCGACGTACTTGAAGACGGGCAAGGTGTCTAGGAGATCCTGTGAGACGTGATGGTTGTGAGTGGACCGGTGCACCATGGCAGGGTCAACCTTCCCGTGGAGGTACAACGCGATGAAATCGCTTACCCTCTCCCGCGTCAAAGCACCACAGTTCCCAAACTCGGCCTCATACTTCTGGTAGGAATGTGAATGGAAATCGAGTTGCTGAAGTCCGGGGTAGATCAGAACCTGGAGCTTAAGATTCGGAAGTGTTTCGTCGTCGTGAACGGCTTGCGAGACGCCAGCAGCAAAGTTCCCACCGGCGCTGTCCCCTGCGATGGCAATCCGTTGAGCATCAAGGCCGAGGGTATGGGCGTTCTTGAGGAGCCATGCTGTGGCACGGAGATTGTCGTTGTAACCAGCCGGGAAGGGATGCTCAGGTGCTAACCGGTAGCTAATGAACAAAGAAGAATGAACAATGAAGAAAATAATGATGCCATAGACCTAGATGACATTGCATGTTGGCCTACGTGGTGATTTGGCAAACATAACTTCTGACCATCAGAGTCCCGGTCACACAGCCTATGTCCCGTCATAGTCTGACATACCCTAATATACTTTTATAGGGAGGGAAAATGATAATGGATAATCGTATCATAATCATCCTAAAACGGCCTGTCATCCTGGACGGTGGTACATGGTGGTAAATATGAACACAAAAAGATCAAGTTTTCGATCATTTGTAGTATCTTGATAGCGATGAATTGCTTAGGCTGCCAACAGGTATAACTAACGGCTGCAGCCTGCAGACTGGTCACTCACTATCAAACTCAGTGAGTATTAAACGGTTCCCTATATAGAATACAATCTGATGACAAGACATAATCATATTATTGAGGACATTTACATCCCTTGATCATCATCTCATGAATAATTAATCTAAATATGTTGGTAACGGCAGTGGCATATGCAGGATGGGGTAAAGCCAACGTAGCCCCCCCCCCCCCCCCCCACCCCTAATCACCACCACTACCATTTTTCCCTGAATATCAATTTCAGTGTAGCCACTGTGCCAGTCTAGTTGTCCAGAACGAAAGAAAAGCAATTGCCCTTACTCTATGGATACGACGAACATGTCCAGTCGCTCAGCCATGGTTCGCGTTAGACCATCGTACGAATCTGCAGATTCAAAGACAAATTAATAGCATCTAACCTTCTGATATTTTTCATAATTGAAGTCAACTTTGCTTCATGTAAACAATAGTAGCATAGCTACAGGTAACAGGGGGCACGTATCCCCCCCCCCCCCGGTCCTCGAATGGTATTAAATAAAAGAGGGTAAAAACGGCAGAGGTGAAAGCAAAGTGAAAATATGATACTACAGTACCCTCCAACGCCTACCTCTCGGATTTACATCCATCTGTTAGCCCGATGAAGTCCCCCCCCCCCCCCCCCCTATAACAGCAGTGCTCCTCAGTTTCTAGACCCATGCTACGCCACTGATAACAATGATAAAATAACAAACATTGCAGTGGCATAACCTTGAATGATCGATATTTCATTCGGGGAATAAAAGATTGCTATGTTTACCGACAGATTACTAAAGCAAACATAGAGAAATGCCCTTATAAGATAAGATTTAGAAGTGCACACTTTTCAGATTATATCTTTGACACAATGTGGATGGCAACATTATTATTTTGGTGACATCCAAATCCTGATTTGTTTTTCTTCTTTAAGTTAGATATTTGGAAAAAGAACATTATAATTTGTTCACTGATAATACAATGTTCATTTTAAAAAATTATATAAAATGCACTATACCCCTTATAATTATGATAAATTCATGTGTTCTCAAAAAGCCATATCATAAGGCAGAATATTGGGTATGTACTTCATTAAGTCACATAGGATCGGTTACTATGAGTGTCAGCCAGTTAAAAAAGTCCACTTCGATGCTCTTGCAACCCCCAAAACTATTTCATTACTCATATGTATATCTGTACAGAATCTAAACTTGCCGTGGTGCGTAGGACAAAATATAATATCTGGCTTTATCTGCTTTTCTGTTAATGACGGAAAATAATTTTGTGAATAGCTACGTTCATACGGGACTTGTTAGTTTCAAAACTTTAAGTTTGCGAAACTTAAAGGGCCCATGCCAGGCAAATACATGTTTAATTTGTTGATTTTTGATACCCTGATCATCATTTATGTGGCCAAAAAAATATCTAAATATATGTCATATAATTTATAATAATTTTTCAGTATTTTTTCATCAGAGTACTGGAATCCACCCACAAAAAAGCTGCAAAAGCAACATCCCCTTGTAACATCACTTGTCAATCACCATCCAAAAAATATTAATATTTCAATAGATATTGCTATGTCTGATAGTCACTGTCAAGTGATTTCTCACGATAGCATGATGCAATACACCTGCAAAAGAAAGGTAAAGTGAGGGTGTATTTGTAGAATGCTATTGTGAAAAAATACTTTTTTTTGCCACATAAATGATGATCAGGGTATCATAAATCAACAAAAGTCAAAATGTTTTTGCTTGGCATTTGCCATTTAAGGTTTAACGACACAACGGCTCACTAACAACGACGAGGGTTCACACGGGCCTGAAAAAACGACTCTCGCTGTTCTGAGACAACAAGTCGAGCGATCGTCGTTTAACATGAGCAGAGAGGTCATCGTTAACAACGAGTTTGCTAAACTTAAAGTGTATTTTGTCCACACGGTCCGTAACTACTACGAGGACCCCTGCTTCTCGTGGTTTCGGCGTCAAATACAAGCTCGCTTGTGGTTCTGGAACTACAAGTAAACTTGAAGTTTCGAAACTACGAATCCATTCATACGGTCTGAAAAGTTCTACAAGCAAAACTTAAAGTTTAGCTCCCTTCGTGTGAACCTGACTAATGTGCTTTTCAGTAGATTTAGCTCCCTTCGTGTGAACCTGACTGATGTGATTTTCAGTAGATTTAGCTCCCTTCGTGTGAACCTGACTGATGTGATTTTCAGTAGACTTAGCTCCCTTCGTGTGAACCTGACTAATGTGATTTTAAGTAGATTTAGCTCCTTTCGTGTGAACCTGACTAATATAATTTTTAATAGATTTAGCTCCCTTCGTGTGAACCTGACTAATGTGATTTTTCAGTAGATTTTGTTTATATTTTTGCTCGTCCAAACAACCAATCACTAAACGATAATGATAAACTATAAAAAGAGTTACTCTGATTTCTCTCAGAATGCATTGCCATTACCGGAAATCAAAACAAGCACAATATAAATCGTATTAAATTCAAAAGAACTCAACTACATACCGGGTGACCCCGTTGCCATGCCACCGCCATGAATGAATATAACGCCCGGCTGCAGACCTTCCTTTCGCTTGATCGGTTCATACACACGAACTTTGACCCCGTCAAAATACGTGACCCTTGACCTGATGTTTGACCCCTTGACTGTCTCTATTGGCCTTGGTTCGATGTTTTCAATGATGAATCGTCTGGCTCTGATACGAGCGAACATATTGCCTTGATGATACAGGACATACAGATTCTCCTGCAGATGAAAATAACGTGTAAATTGTCAAAATCTATTCTATAATAAATTTAATTTAAATCAATTATGTATGTCCCTGCGGTGTATTATAAATAATCCTTTCGATTTCTATTCTAACAAGTCCATATATATAGTTTAGATTCAAAGGCGTAGGCCTACGAGGCGAGACGTGGGGAGGCTGTTGTGAATTTTGAAACTCCCAATATTCAGGCAACCTCCACCTCATAATTAGGGCAAGCGAGACGATCCATTCATAGTTTTCATATCTTGTCTAGTATATTTAAATGACAAAAAATAGGTTTACATTTACATGGTAAAGAGTAAAAACAAAATGCAGGATCGCTTCGCTCGCTTGCAAAATGTAGAAACCCGAAAGTTGATACTCGGGCAAGCGAAGTCAGCTCCTTGGCGAAATTCTGCCAGTACGCCCATGTGTAAAGTGTAGAACGAATGAATAATTTCTTACAAAGAATCTGGGTATGACAAGAGATGCCATGAGAAGACGAAATTTCCCAGGTTCTGACAATCCCTTTGGGACCCGGATGCTGCGCAGATGCATGATGATTACACCAAGCAATGCGCAGGTCGTCATCAAGAAGACCGCCATGTTGCCTGTGCATGTGAAGAGGAGAAAAATTCAAGGTAGATGCATTAAATTCCCGGGGAGGCATGTCCCACTGAGACCTGTACACCATCCGCGTAAATCACTTTCTGAAAAGCACCCTAAACGGGGATTGCAGTAGGAGTAGTTTTGATACCATAGACAGGGAAACCCGTCTAACATCTCTGATTTGTATACCCTTTCTACGGATCTTCTTCTTATCACCTCTAAATTTGATACCCTTTTTCTTGATTTTTGCTGTTTTTGATACCCTAAACGCGAAACCCGGGTTACGCGCCTATGATGCTGAAAAAGTACCCTTTTTATCCGTTTTCGTGTACGCGGATGATGTAGAGGCCTCAATGAGACATCCCCCCCCCCCTCCCCGGATCAAATTACGACGGCTATTTGGGTAATATATTGTAATTATCATATGAATGATAATCATGTAACTAGGATTCTGTTTGTATATTTTGAAGAAAAAAAAGTGAAGAAAAAAAATATTGGAAGGAACTAAATATTCCTTTAAAATCAGATATGTTGGTGAACAGTCATTACATATAAAACTTATTTTCATTCACACACGCGTGAAAAGGAAAATAATCTCATTATAATGTATTAGGGCTTGTAAGCATCTATTAATTTTTATTTATATATATATATATATATATATATATATATATATATATATATATATATATATATATATAATTGCATTTAAATGAGGAAAGAGAGGGGCAATTTTTTGTATTTGCATTTTCTTGAGTATTTCGTTCCATATTTAAACACCATTATATTTGTCTTTATTTAACAAAAATGAAATACTACGAAGACAGAGAAAAAGGTAGTTACGTTGAAATGAAATATCTAAGGCCAAATGAAATTAATTTATTGTTTCTAGTCCCCTTCTCCTTCTTTTCTTTTGGGGGGGTGGCCCGCCTCAATTTTTTTTTTTTTTTTTTTGTTATTTGATATTGTTCTGAAAAAAAATGAATACAAATCTGAGGACATCTAGACAATGACGTAACGCAATCATTAATATAAATGCAATTCCACCTTGTTTGGAGCCTCTCAAGTGCATCTACAAATTGGATAGAAATAGGATGATTTGTATTGAAACTGACCCAGTAGAATTCTAGTGTACATATTAGGGAAAATATCAAATAATAAAGAACATGGAACTCCCTCCTCCTGAAATTCGAAAAATCCTAACGAATTATTGTACTTGGCTTGACGAGGCGAGAGAAAAATAAAGAGTGAAGAGACCAAAAAGAAAAAAACAGATCAGGGAAGAGACAGAAAGAAAACTTAGTGAAATGGAAGAAAGGGGGTAAAAATATATTCTACTTTGGATATGACCTTGCACCTTGTACATGTTCATGCATTGCCATTCCGATATCGGTGAGTCATAAGATGGAGGGAAGTACTGAGCCGTCATTTTGAAAGTCACCTTGAGATCTATTTATACTATACCCTTTCAGTATATGCATGCCAACATTATATCTCACCGTAATAAAATTACTATTACCATCTTCCCTGTTTGCAAATATAATCCGGGATGTGTTCCGCTACTTCCGCGTTAGGGTCTACCAGTTTCATGGTTTCACTAGTATAAGGAGCCCATGCAGTATATAGGCCTACTTCCTTAATTTAACATTCTTTAACATAGATATTGCCCATACAGTCATACATGAACTATATCATGTAGAAATTTTGTCTACGTCATTATACAAACGGGACCAACGTGATATTATAATTATATAGCATATGCAAATTTGATGTACGGTGATGGGTGTAGCATTTAGGATCGTTCAAAAATAGAATAACTGGTTTCATGCCTCGATCGTTATAAATTATGGCTGTCTACTCTGACACATTCGACATATCTCATTCAGAAAAGTATCTCATTCAGAAACGGTACGCCTGGGGAGAAGCCTTTTACAGTGCGTCACATACGGCTATCTTATTACGTACAATTTTAAGAGTAATTAATGAGCTGTTAGACAGAGAGGAATACCAGGGATGGTGAAAGAATACCAGATGCCGGTAGGTTTGATCATAACATACCCGTGTGGCGCATTGTACATGACCCATGATGTCACTCACACTTATGCGAGGTTATTAGAGATAACCCATAATGTATGAGTGGCTAAGGCTATAAGTGGCTAAGGCTATAAAATAATTATTAAGCCCCACTTGTGCACAAGCAATGCCTCAATCATTCCCTGCCTCAATCATGTCCCATTCACACATAAACCTAGAGTACAAAATCTAGAGTACAAAATATATGCTAGCTATAGCTTTCACGTGGGAATCTACAAGCAGAATATAGCTGGCAAGAGACTTACCGCCCAATGCTGAACGCAGCGCAGCTCCTCTTTCTTAGCTCAGTCTGTACAGGTATACAAGGCTCGCTGGATACTGAAATGATGGATTACATTTAGATCACGTTGATTGAAGCATGTTTTCGCTTCTATGGCCAGGTCCTTGTGAGCACTTTTCATTTATAGGATGACCAGTCATTCACTACAGTCACTTCGGCCTCTTAAATGGTAGTGAGTGGGAGGTAGGATTCTGTCAATAATAAAGCCTGTTTAATGATGCGCGGTCAGTCGCTAGTCTCGTACTCTCAGTAGTTGTTCGTTTCACTTGTCCTTTACTTGCACGGTCGATAAGTCTTCTTCTTCTTGTTACTCCTCAACATTCCATCAGGAACCAAACGAGGATGATGAGGGAGTGCGCAGTGTTACTTAATTAGTCCTTATTACTGGAGTCTTGGTTGCGAAAATAGTTGGTTACTTAATCTTTAATCTTAGTCTTTAATCTTAACATCTGGAAGATGTAAAACGCATATCTTCCTGGTTGTATACTATACTGTTGGTAGTATATATACGCTCTAAATATATCTGTAACTATATTTTTTGTGATATATATATATATATATATATATATATATATATATATATATATATATATATACATACATATGTATGATGTACCCTGTTATATGTTTATGAACAGAATATTGATGTAAATCAATGTTTAATAAATAAAATTCCGAAATTCCCTTGCCTTTTTCGAGACGATCTCTTTTTCGAGCCGTTTTCTTCTGTCGTTACGAAAGCAAGACGAATCGATGGCAGTATTGAACTTGGATTTAGCCAGACCCCAGACTTATAAGATTACAGAAGATATCTATCTAATGTCAATGCACTATTCCTATCAGGGATCAGTTCTTTTCAATCAGGGTTGAACAGATATTGGTACTAGTCTTTCCTCGCAAACATCTTGACATTCTGCTCGGTTTATCCATCCATAACTGACAAAAGAACGGCGTATATAGGCAGGCTTCTCAGCAGGAATGTGTTTGCCCTTGGTCGAAATAGAGTGATATAGGGTTATTCGGTATCCCAGAGGTGGTTTGCAGGGTCGCGTATCAACTCTGCAGGTTGAAAGTATGTATTGACATACACTGCCCTCCAAAAGTTTGGGTACACCTGTAATAAAGACCTGATTTCTCACAATCACCCACAGTTCATCTATCATCAGATTTGTGGCACTGCAACAATATGGTATCAAACTGAAGAGTAGACTTCAGCCTTCAAGTTGACACCAGTTTAACATAATGTAAATCATTTCAGGAGGCAGGCATGCGGAATATGACCATATGGCAACCTAACCCTCCCCCCCCCCCCCTCCCAAAAATAATAAATAAATAAATAAATAAATACAATTATTTAAAAAAAAATTAAAAAAAAAAAAAAAATATATATATATATATATGTATGTATATATGTATGTATATAATTTCCAGTGGAAAATAGGAGGCCATTGGTTTGGTCAGTTGTGCCAGCATTTTTTGCCCTTTCTGTATACGTACTCTACAAATCTTATACCTGTGTTTGTACTGATGAATATTACAAATTTGTTGATTGCTATACAATAAGCATTCCTATACTCGTGCAGAAAACAAGCTAGTATTTCCATCTAAAAAACACATCAACATTTTGGGAACACTGCAATACTTTTTTGTTTCATTTTATTTCATGGGAAGTCATATTCTTTGCATTTGCGTATACCCACAAGGAAAATAATGACTACATGAATAATGGTACGTCATTAGATGCACATTTATTTATTTTTCAAATTTTTATCTTATTATGTTTGGAACCATAGGCATTTCTCATCTAAGAAACCGCCCCTGGCAGCGTTCACAATTCCTGGGCATCCGGCTGATCAAGTTGTGGAGGTGGTTGTGAAGATATTCTCTGGAAATGTCTTTCTGTGCCAGGGGCGTCGATCCTGGTGGGGCAAGGGGAAGTTTCCCCCCCCCCGAAAATATTGGGGGCAAACATATCGTTTTCCCCCATACCCCCCCCCCCCCCCCACCCCCCAAAAAAAAATAAAATAAAAATAAAAATAAAAAGATAAATAAATAAATAAATCCGGGGGTGTAAAATAATAAGGAAAATGCTGATGCAAAACTTAGGAAATTAAACGAGAAAAGAAAACAAGAAAAGGACTTCAGAACTAGAAAAAGTCTGAAAAATCTTGCTCGCTCGCTTCGCTCGCTCGCACATGAATCATTAGACCATCACACAACTACTAATTGGAGAAGCTGAAGAAGTGTCCATGCAGAACCACAAAAAAAAAAGGAAGAAGATGATGCTAAATAGTGTATTAAATCATGTTAATTAGACTGCAGGGTATACCAATGTCACAAAATGGTCCTTTTTTTGCTTTATGTTGACCCCTTTTTTGCTGGTCCCCCCCCCCCCCACCTTGAAAGACGCTCCGCCGCCCCTGCACGGTGGAGAAGCTGGTAGTTAAGAGGCGTTAAAAAATCATGTGCGAAATGAACATCGTTACGTTAGGCTGTCTTGCCCCCCCCCCCCCTCCCCCAATCCGATTGACGCCACTGCCTTCTGAAGATGAAAAAGTTTTGTCTTCCAGCGGGACAATGACCCCAATTATTCCTTAAGGCTATGCTAAAGTTACCTGGAGCAAAAAGAAGAGAAAAGGTCCTGAAAATCATGGATTGGTTAGCCCCAGTCCCCAGATCTGAATCCGATAGAGTTGATATGGGAAGAACCGGACAGGAGGGACTCAGAAAAATGCCCAGCAAATGAGCTTCATCTTCAGAAGGCATTGAAATACATTTCCAGTGACTACCTTCCAGCAGAATATTACCACATTCCTCAAGGCTTTGTAAAAACTCCCTCTATAATACAGAAGAGGAAGTGGTCCTGAAAATCCCGGGAGGGGGGGAGGGGTACTCAAGTTTTATTTTGATGGGGGTGTGCCTCAGCCAACCCCAAAATGGGGGTCTAAGGAACTGACTAGACGCGAGAAACATAATAGGGTCTTTGGAACGGTGGATCTATACCCAGCTGAGCGAAAAAATTCTTCGGAATGCACAGAAATACATTTTCAGTGACTACCTCCACAAGACAATACTTCCACAATATGACCAGCTGGATGCCCAGGATGTGTCGCGCTGTGTTCGATACCAAGGGCGGGTTCTCTGATGAGAAGTCTCCATGATTCGAAACGTGATTACCTAAAACTGAAAAATAAGCATATGCGCATTTTTCTTGTGGGTATACGCAAATGCATAGAATATGACTTCCCATGAAATAAAATGAAACAAAAAAGCGTTGCGGTGTTCCCAAAATGTTGATGTGTTTCTTAGAAGAAAATAATAGCTTGTTTTCTGTATGAGTAAAGGAACGATTATTGTATGTTAGTTAATAAGTTTTTAATATTTTTTTTTTTTTTTAAATTCTTCATTAATCCTTTGTATGATCTGATTGTACACCTTTTGTGACCAATGCTATAATAAAACATATAAATATAAAAAAAAAAAGTTTTTAATATTAATCAGTACAAACAAGGGCCATATTTTGTAGAATGCCCAGAGTTCAAAATTGCTGGTACAGCAGAGCAAACCAATGATCTCATATTTTCCACTGGAATTATTTTTTTTTTTTTTTTTTGGGGGGGGGGGGGGGGGGTAGTTTAACATATATCGCATGACTGCCTGCTGAAATGATTTACATTATGTTAAACTGGTGTCAACTTGAAGGCTGAAGTCTACTCTTCAGTTTGATACCATATTGCTGAAGTGCCATAAATCTGATGATAAATAAACTGTGGGTGATTGTGTGAAATCAGTTCTTATTACAGGTCTACCCAAACTTATGGAGGGCAATGTACATGTACCCTTATCGGTACCCGTTTATCAAGGAGAATTTTCCTTCGACGTCTCTTTTTGTCTGACGTCTCCCACTCTAAAAATATTTCAGAACAGAGGCAGTTGTTATTATTATTGAGATTCATTCAGCCTTGGAGCCATAGCTAAGCTTAATAAATTGACAATGAACTAAACCTTGTCTAATAATAGAGAGCATACAGTTATTTAGTATAGTATAGTCGGTATAGTATTTTTCGTGCAGACGGTTCACTTCTTTACATGGCGATATCCTATACATGCCTTACAAGCATCAAAATCGAAAAATAAATATCATGAACAAATAAAAAATAAATGTCATGAATATTATAAAAAATAAATGTCATGAATATTATGACGCTATTGCTTTTTAACCTGTCATTATTCGTAAAAATGGAATGGAGAACTTACTCCCGCTCTTTCTTCTCTCTCTCTCTCTCTCTCTCTCTCTTTCCATTCTATTCCTGCTCTATCCCCCACTCTCTCTCTCTCTCTCTCTCTCTTTCTTTCTTTCTACATGTATACTGTTTCCTCATCCCACATCTCTCTCTCTCTCTCTCCATTCTCTTTCTGCTCTACCCCCCCCCTCTTTCTCTCTCTCTCTACCTCTCTCTTTCTTTCTACATGTATAATTTTCCTCATCCCACATCTCTCGCGCTCTCTCTCTCTCTCTCTCTACCTCTCTTTTTCTTTCTACATAATCTTTCGTCATCCCACATCTCTCTCTCTCTCTCTCTCTCTCTCTTTCCCTACATCCACAACTTATTTGCCAATATATTGCCATTTACCATGTTTACACACTAATGAACTTTCTTTTCCCCAATATTTTATCAAGTTGTGCGCTTGTGTACATTTTCATAACGAAATAATGAATCGACTAAGTAATCAATCATTCTCAATCAATCAGTAACATGATGAATAATGAATAAAATATGAAAGTAACAATAAAAACATTCAAATCAATTCAACCACTGAAACAAAAAAATATATATCATGGAGATGATGTAAGCACCTCAATCACACTGCCAAACAGTATGTCGTATCATACCTCGGTCACACCAGCAAGACAGAACAAAACATTACACTACACCGAATGGACAAGAGTTGGACAATATGGTTTGGAGTCAGTTTTATTTGGCGGTGTGACTGTATACTGTACTGGGGTGTAGTAGCTACGTTCATACGTGACTTGCGGTTTCGAAACTTTAAGTTAACGAAGCCACGACACCACGAACCCGCAACGAGGGTTCACACGAGCCTGAAACAACGAGCTGAAACTACAAGCCGAGCGATCTTTGTGGTTAACCCCGGAAGTAAATACTACCGATTGTGTCTACAGTATACATACAGCTCCTGTTTTCATAATTCACGCGAAGGGTATGACCCGGAAATTTAACATGAACAGCGAGGTCATCCTTAACCACAAGTTTGCGAAACTTAAAGTTTATTCCGTTCACATGGGCCGTAACTGCGATGGAGGACCCCCGCTGCTCATGGTTTCGGCCTTAACCACGAGCTCGCTTGTGGTTCTAGAACTACAAGTAAACTTAAAGTTTCGAAACCACGAGTCCGTTCATACGGGCTGAAACTACAAGATAACTACAAGTTAACTTAAAGTTTTGAAACTACAAGCGAATCTTAAAATTTAGCTCCCATCGTGTGAACGTAACTAGTGTCATATTGTTGCTGTCCTTTTACCTGAGTGGGTCTATTATATACAATCACACTGAGATACGGTTCAAGGCGAATTGTGCTTCCATTCCGAATACATCCTTTATTTGGAGGTCTATATGCAAACAAAAAAAACAGCAAGCTTTTTGAGCACAGAATTTTTCTGTGATTTTTATAGATGCATGATTATCACAGATAGAACTCACATTTTATTGAGCATATGAGCCCATGTAGGTTTCTATTCAGATCATTTTTACCAGGAAGAAAACTTAATCTTTAATAACCTGCTAAACTGGTCTGTGACAGGTTGTAGCCAGATGTTCGGCCCGACGGAAATATAGAGTCGCAAAATATTTCATATTTTATGAGCACTGCCGTTTAACCATATCTGCTTGCAAATACTGTTTTGCAAATCATTTATTTTCTGATTGTATTTCTGGTATATACATAGTATTTTTGAATGGTAGGAATTAGCCTTATAGTACAGTAGGCTTATCGAGAGTTGTAGTCGTCATAAAATATTTCGCAAATTACAAAAAAAAAAAAAAAAAGAATGTACACTCCACAGATGATTCTCATGTCGATGCAAAGTTTTGTCAATATATTTTTTTTTATCTCGATACAGTTCAATGAGTGGAGGCTCTTCGAATGTCCAAGCTGCATAGAAAAAGCAAAAAAAAAGGAAGGGAGAAAGGAGAATTGAACATGAGAATAGGGTGATGCGACTCCTAATAAACCATTTTCGCTCGTCTTTCATACCTGTCCAGTATTAAAGATAAAGTTGAGTTCTGGACAGGCGATTACATAGAGAAGGAAACTGTCTGAAAGCAATTTAGAAAGGATGTCTTTTATAAGAAATGGTGTATACTGTGAGGTTTTCGAATCATCAAAATGATGAGAAATTGACTCAATCTACGTTTTGATGACCCGTGTATCCCCTTCCCCTACTGACGATACACCACTGTGAGACAAAGCCCGCATTCGAGTGTAAGCATTTCTTTGTCATTTTCCATGTTTTAAGACTGTCCAGTGTCCTTATTTTGTTTCCAGTCGACTTTTGGGATTTGGATTTCAATGACAATATAGTTTGATAAGGCATGATATCGACATTTTCAAATACGAAAATGAGAAATGATAGTGTAGGATGCGAAATTCAGTTTCTAAAAAGAAGGATCAGGTTACAGTTCGGAACTTTTAATAAAGCCCATTTACGGTTTTGGTTAGCCCCACCCACCCTCCCCCCCCCCCCCCCCGAAAAAAAAGAGACAGAAGTATAATGATAATGATGATAATAATAATAAGAAGAAGAAGACGAATTATAATAATAATAATGATAATAATAATAATAATAATAATAATAATAATAATAATAATAATAATAATGATAATAATAATAATAATAATAACAATGATACTAACAATATTACTAATAATCATTGTAATAATAATAATAGTAATAATAATAATGATAATAGTAATAAATAATAATAATAATAATAACAATAATAATAATAATGGTAAATGAATAAATCAGTCAATAAATAAATCAATTTGTTAATTAATTATAAAAAAAATAAAAATGATATTGCTCTCATCATTATTCTCAGGGAAAGGCAGTATTTCAGAACTTCCAGGGCAGCATGCAGGATGACTTTGAGCTCATGCTTAAAAATTTATTGGGAAATTCTTCAACAGAGAGAGTTAATTAAATGTTATTTTGGACAAACTCCACAATATCTTTCGTCATTTCTTCCCCCACCTGAAACCAAAAGAAATTGTTGAGAAACATAACGGCATGAAACGCCGAGGCGTAATGTTTCCACTTCGTCTGCACACCTGCTGCTTCCAGTCGTTTCGCGTAGAAGATCCCATCATCACGGATGCTGTCAAAGCCACATGTTATAATAAATGCTTGAGGAAGTCCAGAGAAGTCTTCACGAAGCAGTGGTGCCCAGCGAGGATCAAGGTAGGTCTCTTCCATCATATTCCACAGAGAATCATTCCCAGATCCTTGTCTTGGAGGTTTATACTGACGGGTTTCCTTGCGTATCGCCGCCGGGATAACATCGTGGTCGACGTAACGCATATACGGCGAGTTCATTCTGAATTCCTTGACGATATGATCGTTGGACAATATCTGCTGCATGTACAGAGGGTCAGATCGTCCCAGATGATACATGCTCATGAACGCTGCTATGCGTTTTCTAGGAAGAATACCCTCATCACCGAAGTCTTGGTCGTACTTCTGGTAAGATGGGGTGAGAAGGTCCAACGTCTGTGTCGAAGGGTAGATTAGGATCTGGAGCTTAAGGTTCGGTAGGGTCGGGTTGTCATGGATCACCTGGGACACGCTGGCGCTGAAGTGGCCCCCTGCACTGTCTCCAGAGATGGCTACTCTGGTTGCATCTACCCCGTAGTCTTCTGCATTGCGGAGGAACCAGGAGGTGGCGCGCAGACAATCAAGATGACCAGCAGGAAAAGGGTGCTCAGGGGCTAGACGATAACTGCAATTTTTGAACAAAGTCGAAATCAAAAGAAAAAATAAGTGATGGCCACATGTCATTTGGACAATATTTAAAAGTCAAATTCAAAATCATAATTATTGTCGTTAAAGTTTTGACTAATTATAACTATAATCAGCGCACAGTGTATGCCAAAGAATAATCCTTCCAGTTTCCCATTGACATCCTTCCAGTTTCCCATTGACTACACGTGGGCCGAGAGTGGCAAATTAAGATTAAAGCATTGCCAAAAGACGTCAGTCACAAGTCATGAAGGGGCTCGAACCCACGACCTACGCATCCTGAGACAGGTGTTTAATCCACTTGAGTACGACACCTCCAACGGGTATGCCGTTATATATGTATTCCTGTGCTAGCATGAATTTGACATGACAATGGGAAAAGACAATTGACATATTTTAAGGAAGCTCTTTCTCTATATTTTACTTCAATATGCGATCACAGATTTTCATTTTTTTTATTTGACAATAAACATATCAACACTTACTCGATAGAGACAAGGACCATGTTGAGACGCTCTGCGATATCCCTCGTTCGTCTGTCGTATCCATCTATCATTAGAGTAAGAATAATAATCCATATTAATTAGACATTAATCATCATCCATTATACCGGTACTCTATTATCCAATATATTTCCATTGACAATTTTGGCGTTTTTTTCGCAGATAAGGCGTTCGGTGTATTGATATTCTATATTTAGATATTCCATAATAATGACTGTCTCTTATAAAGCGACTAAAGCGCTTACAGTATTATTAGTGTTATTATTGTTACCCATTTCATTTGGAAATGCTTGGCCTTTTCTTCTTGTTGTTCTTGTTCTTCTTCTTCTCCTCCTCCTTTCTTTCTTTCTTTCTTTCTTTCTTTTCCATTACCGATACTGTTATTTTATATGATGATTTATGTGGAAAATTACTTAAAGTGGCATTAAACTGGTAGAACTTAAACAGCGCCATCTTACAGTGATTGCTAGATTGTATTTATAATTTTAAAATTAATTGCATTTCATTTTGAATTTTCCAAACAGCTTGTTTGGATAATAGGCACATTTTATATTTCAAACTATTATTTTGACTTGCAATGTGGAAAATTTCCTGCAGGTACATTCTAAGCTTCTATAAACTAGAATGGGGCATGATGGGAAAATGAGAGGCACAGACAATTTTCAAATCCTGTTAAAAGATGGCGCTATCTAGGAGCTTTAGTTTATTGTCACTTTAAAGAAAATAAATGCTACTTTGAATTGAATTACCTGCGGAGCCCAAAGCGCATCCTCCTCCGTGAATATATATCAAGGCTGGTTGAAGAAATTCTTTCTTCTTAATGGGTTCGTACAAACGTACTCTGACCCCATCGAATGTCGTGACCTTTGACCTGATGTTTGACCCTTTGACCTCAGAAGATGAAGGTTGATTGGTTAATTCTCTGATAGACCTCAGTGCTTGAATGTAGGCGTGTTGGTTGTCGGGTTGGAAATATGCACTTATCTTAGCCTTAAGAGAGAAATTGAAGAATGAGTACGAAAGAATGGAAATTCTACATTTTCACCTGTCCAACATAGGAAAAGAAAATAAGTTATTACTAAAAAAAAAAAACTTGTTGAAAGGATAATTATTAGAAATATGAACGATGGGAGGAAGGAGTAGGGAGGTTTTTGGAAAAGGATAATGAGACCAGGAGCCTGCTGAATATCAGTTGCAACGAAATGCAACTCATAAATTTAAGCGCAACTAAAGCCGTCTTAACTTAACCCATCATGATCGCAATATTTGGGACTTAAGGTGCTCTCACACTAGAGCTACGGACAGAGTAGGTTCATGTCGGTCACTTAACCGGTCACTCAACCGTCATTGACCGTTCTTGACCGTAATACTGCCGTAATGAGGCCGTAGCAGACCGTACAAAACCATTCTAAAAACCGTTACGTAGTACAGATCGTAATGACTGACGGTTGGAGAGAAAGTTTTAAACATGTTTAAAACTTTCTTTCTGACCGACTAATCCAAAATAACCGTAGTGCGACGTATAACGACCTTACAACAGCTGTTATAAGACCGCCATGGACCGTTATGGAGCGTACTAGACTGGAGTAGCGATCGTCTCACTTGATGTTAGTAAGGTCAGACTCATCCAAATACGGCCCATGACGGTCTAGTACGGTCATGTGACGGTCATTACTACGGTCCATTATGGTTAGTTTTTGGCAGAGTCCAACCGTGGGGGTTATTTATAATTTGAGACGGTCCATGGCGGTCGTGATACGGTTTTTTTTACTGTCCATGACGGTTGAGCTTCGGTCTTGCTACCGTCTACAACGGTCTAGTACGATAGTACTTCGGTTCACTACGGCCCAATACGGTCAACAGACTGTCACGTGATCAATCGAATGTAATTACATCTGTGGGGGTCGGTCTGTTCAGACTTCGCTAGGACTTTGAATAGCTAGGTACACAAAGTTCTACACAACACTGCAAATGCCACGACCAAGGAGAAAGCCAACCCCGGGGGGGAGGAGAAATCCCCAAGCCCTCCCCTCCTGCTGGATACCCCGAACGCAGTGAGGCAGAGGAATGGGAAGTGCAGGCCACCAACCTTAACCCTTGGCCTGCTGAGCCCGGGCTAACATAGGCTGATCCTGACCTAGAGGAGGAGGAAGAGGGGGGGGGGGGGTGCTGGGAGCCTGCTGCTGCTGCTGCGTCTGGTTCTGCTTCCAGGAAGGGGAAGGAAAAAATCTTACCGTTTTACATGGGAGCAGAAGATGATTTTGCTAACTGGTTGGAGGAAACCCCCTGCCTCTACGACAGGAGACACCACGATTACAAGAATAACACCATAACACCACTGAGAAGGCTGCAACATAATGCCTGCACAATCAAGCAGCTTCTAAACTTCTGGAAGACAGTCAGGTTTGGGAAGCTGACTGATGTGGCCAAGCAGGAAGATACGGGCTTCAAAAGACATGATAAACTCATTAAAATTGTGCTGAAGGTTTGCAAAACCGTAGAGTGGTAGCGTCGTAGACCGTTGTTGACCGTAGTAATGACCGTTACAAACCGTTGCAGACCGTAACAAACCAATACAGACAGTTACATGCCGTAGTAGCCACCGTTACAAACCGTTACAGACCTAGTAGAGGACCGTAACAGACCGTCAATGTCTGAGACGGTCATGTAACCATGGTAACCGACTTCTACCGTCATAACCGTAGGTCGAACGTGAGCACCTCTGCGTTTAATCTTTTTGAGTAGCATTCAAACACAACTTTTTATGCAAGAGGGCGCAGTTGAATAAAAATATAGCACCTCCCCCCCCCCCCCCCTAATAAGACGTGTTATATTTAGTATCGGGGGGGGGGCTTTAATTGGAAAGGCAACATCTAGAGCTGATCATCATCTCCCCTCGAATAACGGTAAGTTACCGCCGGTTAATTTCCGCAACTGGACAACCACCCCCGGACTATAAACCCCGGACAATTATTATCTGAACAACCGTGACCCTCGGACTACTAACTCCCGGACATCTATCCCTTGAACAACTCAGCTCATGGTCAAAAGTATTTCCTCACGAAAAACGAAATTTTCTATTGAAACAAAAAAAAAACAACCAGAAAATACAAAAATGAATAATTAAATAATTAGAATAAAAATAAAATAAATATTGATAACAATAACATAAACAAAGATAAAACAATAAATATATAGATAAATAAATAAATGAATAAAGGCAAAATGTTGTACCATAGACATAGTCTCAGGTGAACAACCGTCGAAATTATGTGGCATCCATTATCAGTGTAGGAAGCCACTGGATACAAAGCAACATGAACCATGTAACAGCATTCTAGTAAGAAATATCATACGTAACAACAGACTGTTTGGCTATCATTAGGCCTACCAGCCACCCCTCCCCCCCCCCCCCCCCACACACACACACACACATACACCATCTCTCTCTCTCTTCTCTCACACTCTCTCTCTCTCTCTCTCTCTCTCTCTCTCTCTCTACCATGAAAATATCACAATGCCCTCACTTGCATCAAATCAGGAGAGAAGTCTAAGGTCAGGGGCGGATCCAGGATTTTGTAAAAGAGGGGGCACCGAGCCGGAAAAGTACACAATTAAGGGGGGGGAAATTTTTATTGTGTACTTAAGGTATGCCAGTTGGGTTTCAGAAGAGGGGGCACGGGCCGGTTTTCCCCCTGTGTAGATCGCGGCCACTGTCTAAAGTAATATCTCTTTTTCTTTCTTTTTTTTAATTTTAATTTACCAAGCTTTGATCTTCTTTTTGACCCCCCCCCCCCCCACACACACACACTTATTATTGTTTCGCCGCTCCTAATGCGTATAGTATTTATCATACAAATAGAGATCAAGTTTTCTATCAGCTTGCTCTTTACGTAATCTTTGTCATCATTATCTTTTAAGTGTATTCAGTTATTTAATATATTAACTGCTGAGTAACGATTAAGGTTGCTATGTTTGCACTTCCTAAATTTCACCCGTCCGTTGAAGAAGATTTATATCTCGAAGTAAATATCAATCTCGTCTCCATCTCTCAGTTGGTGCAGCGGCGTATCCAGGATTTTGTAAAAGGGGTCACCATTCTGAGAAATAACGGACTGTACAAAAGTGGTATCACATTTTCCACGTGCCTTTGAGTCGAAAATTAAAAAGGGGTACACTTTATCTGGGTGTGTGCGGGTGCGTGTGTTTGTGTGTGTGTGTGTGTTTACTTAACGTATGCCAATCGGTTTTAAAAGAGGCGAGGGCTTGTTGAGCCACCCTCCCCCCCCCCCCTTAAAAAAAACACCAGTGAGTCGGTATATCTGTTTGTAAGGCCCCGTAAACTTATCTGACTGATACCGTTTCAAAGCATATATAACATACATGTATAAACTGATAACCTATATAATACTGAACTAATTCCAAAGTCCTAACATGCACCATCACACGTGCAATGAGTGGACTTTTATGATGACTGTTGTGAGGTGTACTATACTGGAATAACACAGTGCACTGTAGTAGCTGACAATCTTATTATATTTCTATTTTTTATTATTTTTTTTGGAATAACAAATGATAAATAAAAGTATGTAATCATAATAGATACCCCCACCCCCTTATAACCGGGGGGATTCAAATAACAAGGGTTTGACTTTATATTGGAGGCATCAAATTTGAGTTTTAATATGGATACCAAGCAAATATTTTGTTTATTATAATGGGGCAGAACAGTTATTTGCTTGTAAATTTTTAGCGTAGATCTGGTACCATAACGTGGTAACGAACAAATTCAGACAATATCGATTTTTTTTTTCTTTCGTTTAAATTTGTAACCAAAACATATGCTTATTGCGATACACACTGACCTCATTTAATCAGACGTAATTATTGATTTTCGACGGGAGTGGATATCAATACCAGTTTCAGACTCCCTATAAAACTGTATTCTCAAATAAAAAGAGCAGTTTTTGAACATTAAAAAAGAGAATTTCGCGTACTTCAAAAGCTCCCATTGTTAGTAACATAAGAGGCCTTTCGTGATGATGAGTATAGATAACTTCATCTTGGTGCTCAAAATTGGTTGCCGTTCTCCCCGACCTTGATTTAGGGATATTCTTTAAAGAAGCGAAAGTTATCTCAAGTTCTAGAATAGATATCATTTGACATCCTTTCTAATGAATCAACATCCGAACAGAAAATGGTTTCAGGGGCTGCGGAACCATGGGCTGAGAATGCGGCCCCTTTGGCTTCCTCCCCCCCCCCCCACACACACACTTTTTAAGTAGACACGTTTCGTAATGTTCAAGTACATGCTCCTTCCCAAGCTTACTTTCTGTACAGAGTATAATCCCACAACCTCTGAAGACTTGTACGAGTGTTATGTAATAGAATCCTACATGCGAATGAATTGGTTCTGATATAATTTTCCTACGTGTTGTCAATGTTTTGTTTTGTTTCTATCCAGTATGCTGCTATCATTTTTTTTTTAAAGGATAGCTACATTACTTTTCTGTCAAGTATTATCTGATAATTATGTACAACTTTGTTTTAATATAATGTGCCTTTGCTTTGTTGTATTCTGTTCCTATATATTCAGCATGCCTCTGCTGAGTTTTGTTTTGTTTTGTTTTGTTTTTTGTTTTTTGTTTTTTTTTCTGTTTGGTGATAATCCTATCATGTCAGGATTCTATATCAATAGATTTGAATTTGAATTTGAATTTGAATTTGCTCAGCCTCCTCTCCCCCTCCCCCCTTTTTTTTTAGTTGGTCACAATGGTAAATTTGGTAAATTCGGGGGGTCACCACATGATTTAACTTTGGTACCTGTCCGAAATGTCTGCAAATTTTTTCTGACAACCCCCCCCCCCCAAAAAAAAAAAGGTTGTCGCATTTTTTTGGTTCTAGTTTTCCTCCAAAATTCTCTGACAAGCAAAAAAAAAAAAAAAAAAAGTTATTCAAAAAGGTGGTGGGGACATGTCCCCCTGTCCCCCTGGATTTGCGCCCATGCAGTTGGACAATGACCCATTAACGTGATTAACGAGTGATAGATTAATACTACACTCCAAGGGTGAAGAGTTTTCATTGATCATAAGCAGAATTACTCTGTATACATCTTACTGTTATTAACGTTAGCAGCAACGTCGCTGGACAAGCCAGCAAAGATTAATAACTTTAGTTTCCATGCCATATCTTTATGATACTTCTCATACCCCTTCTCCTCATAAACAATGTATATGTTACGAAAATCCCAGACAAATTTTGTATGGCTTCGTCCGTTATTTTCGGACATGCACTAAAACAAAAGTGTCAAATAACCATTTAAAAAGGGCCGACGAGTGACCACTTTTTCGAAATGGAAGATTAGAGCTTTTAACATGCTGGATTCAGCCTTTATAATGTTGCATCCAGCATGTTAAAAGTGTTAATCTACCATTTTGAAAAAGTGGTCATTCCTTTTAAATGGTGATTTAACACTTCACCTTTTAGAGTGTAACTTATCATGCTTGTATATCTAAATCAGGGTCTCTCCGAACACCTTGAATTTATAGCAGAACTGCTAAGAGGCTCAAGCACTCAAGGAATCACACCCCCCCCCCCAAAAAAAAAAAAAATGATAATAATAATGATAATGAAATAAAACAGATACGTAATAGGGCATAGGACCAAACAAACATAAATAAGATATAGGACCAAAGGGACGTTCATAATGTTCAACTGTTGCGACTTCCGAGAAAAAACGACGATCGAAATAGTAGATATTGACAAACATTGCTTACCAGAAGGGTCTGCAGTGACATAGTTGCAATCAGCAGACGATATTTCCATGGCTCAGTCAGTCCTTCTGGTACAGGCGTGCGGAAAATGAAGGCTATAAAGGCGCCAAAAAGTGTACACATAATCAAGAGATACTTCATGATGGTAGTTTCGGATTTTTTTTTTGTTTATTTTGTAAGTAACATCAAAAGCGTAATTATACAAGTTGTCACGTTTGCTGGACGGTATGTCTCTACCTTTCTATGAAGCAGCAGTATAGGCCTATACGTTTCCAGTTATGTCACTAAGGTGCTAATTTTGAAGTGCATTCGGTCTTAGTATCGAATGTGATGAGGCGATAGACTGCGCAAAGTGGGGGCTCAATCATGATATGTTTGAAAGTACAGGGAGGGCACTGGCGTAGCCAGGATTCTTGAACCGGGGGACAGACGTGGGGGTTGACCCGCAAAATCACAGAATCGCATGCATAGTCTTGACCATAGGTCTTGACCCGAAAGTACCATGGATTACCTTTTTTTCTTTCTATTTTTTGTTTTGTTGTTGTGGATTAACAGGGGGCATGACCCCTGGCTACGCCTGTGCGGGATGGACAGTTTGTCTGCGTTCATCACTGTCAGCACGATCCCCATAGGCCTAATGCAAAGGGATAGGTTACTTTATCCAAATATTGGAGCTGTAATAAATCCCTCATATCGCTTTCTGTTAGGAATAGGGTATCCCAGGGATAAACGCCCCCTATAGGTTTTGTGTCACTATTTCAACTAGTGAACCCAGAAGACGGGCGACAGGCACACCACCCTCCCCCCCCCCCCCCCCCCCCCCACACCCGACAAACCCTGCCCTACCTCTCCCACTCCTAAAACACAACGATGAAAAGGCAGGGTGTCGGAGTACGTGCAGAACCAACTCCTTTTTATACCGGTATTATTTACATGAGCAGACGCCCCCGAACCCAACATTGAAACATGACCTTAAAGAGAAGATTGAGTTCTGGGAAAGGTAAAAGGTGAGCTTTCTCATTCTCTTTACGTTAGTTTGGAAGATTATCGTAGTAGAAATGTCCCCTGAAAAGGATCGCTCTTAAAATGCCCTCACATTCAAAATATGACAAAAAACACACAAATGTTCGGGCCGAACAATTGTGTGTATCGCATGATATACACATTTCTGTGTGCAGTGCATAACTCTCAGCAGGATTGAGTCAATTTCTTATCATTTTGGTGATTCCAAAACCTGACAGCATACACCAATTCTTATCATTTTTATGTGCTATATAATCAATCTTTCCCAATTGCCTTGAGACAGCTCCTTTCACAATTCTATCTCATGACCAGAACTCAACTTTATCTTTAAACATGTTTAACCACACGCATAAGTATTACAAAGAAAAATAACATTTTTGAAAGAGTTTCAGGTCCATATCAATCTCATACATGTATAAATATGTAATGAAGATTATATTTGTGGGTCTATTATATTGCTTTATCAGGGGGTCATATCGATCAATAATTGTTCTCAATATAACCATGCATCTGTATTGGATGAAACAAATGGAAATTATAAACACGTGTAGTATGGTACATGTCTCGTATGACCTACTGGCCCGAATTCACGAAAGAGGTTTATTTCAAACCTTGGTCGAAACCATGGTTTAAACCTCCGCCATTTTGTAAGCGCATTACTGTCCGCCAATAGACCGGTTCGTTAATGCATTCAAATTTTATACATACCCTTCAAACAAAGGTTGTTTTTGACAACTTGAAATAGCATCAAGTAATAGCATCAAGTAATGTATGCAAACTGGATTCCAAGCACTGAGGCTCATTTATAAAAAGGAGGTTAATGGAATAGCTCGTCACTAGGTGCTCAGAGAAGAAATGTGCATAAATTTGAATACATTACAAAACGGTCCATTGCATAAGAGGACATGCGGGTACAACGCTTATGGAGATTTAAGCAATGGTTTTAAATAAATAAATACAACAATTTGGGCCAATGTAGGGCTATTTTCTTTCTTTTTTCACCCCATAGATTTGACCCAAAATGAAAACCCACTCGATGTGACCTCCGACTGTGTCTTTCTGGTACAGGCACCACCATGTCCTAATCACAAAAATATCTGAAGCAATCATTGTATAGTCTGTAGGCCAGATTTTTTATTTATTTTTTAAATTTAAATATCTTTCTTATTTCTTCAAATACAGATTATATCTATTCACAGCCATTTACATGCACGGAGCTCATTACCCTCCATAACTGATGAAACAGGACTTACAGCATGTACACAGTTAATGTGATATATCCGAAACATGAGTATGAAGCAATACTGGATATACCTGTTTACAAGAGACATTATACCTCAGCGTTGATTGATTACGTTTGCCTTATGTTTGACTTGGATGTTACGCCTAGCCAGCTACTAATGTTTCTATCCACACAGCCTCGTGTAATTCATGCTCCACATACCAAACATATCTAAGTTCAAAATTATCCAATATCTATATATACATGTGTCATGTGTGTATATATATATATATATATATATATATATATATATATATATATATATATATATATATATATATAGAGAGAGAGAGAGAGAGAGGTTATTTTTAGTACTGTATAAGCTGTTTTTTTTCGCGTACAGATATTTTCGCGATTTTGGACTATGTAGGGAAATTCGCGAGGGTTTAATTTCGCGATTTTTGTGATGTTTTTGTTACTATAAACAGCCATATATTGAAGTGGAAATTTTCGCGAGGACCGACTCGCGAAAATCGCGAAAATAAAACCACCGCGAAAATAACCACTTATACAGTACATATACATAAAAATGCAAAAATAAAATTACAAGATGAAATAAACATTTAAAATGAATATCTGACCAGCATAAACAATATCATACCTGTCAACATTCAAGGCAAAAAATGAAATATCTTTAAAGGCAAACTTGGAAAAACAGAATATTAAAGAAGTTTTCACAAAAGAGAAGATTAGGAATTCATAATCGAAATTTCAAGGTAAAAAAATATATATATAACAATCATTCCTATAAAATAGGATTGGGTGGAAGCTAGAGACAGAGAAATAATATGCGGAAACATGAGAGGGGATAGAGGGACAGAGGGTAAGCGAAAGAGATTAGAAGAGGGGCAAAGAAAAGGATACAAATATAAAAGGGGGACATAATTTTAATAATAGCGAGTGAGGGGCAGAGACAGGCCGGGGATAAATAGACGAAGAGATAATACAAGAGGAACGAGGGGAAAAGAGGAAGACTGGACGGTGAGTGTGTGTGTGTGTGTGTGTGTGTGTGTGTGTGTGTGTGAGAGAGAGAGAGAGAGAGAGACAGAGAGAGAGACAGAGAAAGACAGAGACAGAGAGGGGGAGAGAGAAAGGGGGGAACTGAGAGGGAGAGGGAGATCAAAAATGGAACTTTACCAAGACCCCCACCCCACCCCATCACCACCACCAATAAATAGATCAATTAAAAAAAAAAAAAAAGACATCACACAACTACATCGATTGCATTGAATTTAGTGAAGTTTATTTGATTGCATTGAATTTAGTGAAGTAAATTCACAAGCTGACATAATTTCTTTCATAAAAGACGGTTATTAAAACAAAAACAAAAAAAGGTCACGGGACCTTTGTTTAACATTACAGGACAACTGACATCAGAAATGAACAGTGGAAGCGTATTTGGTAGATTGCAAGACAATAATGAAGTCAATACTTATCGATAACTTTGTGAAGAGGACAACACATTTTCATGGAAATAACAACTACAATCCTGACAATACAGACAACACCGAAAATTTTTGTGCTATAAATGAAATTCAGTGTGACTTTTGACGAAGGGGGTTTTCGAACAAAATCATGTAAAAAAAAATGTTAAGGGTAATACTGACATTTCAAGCTTTAATAAATAATGGAAGAGTGATACATTATCAAGAAATGTTTATTCTTATTCTGTCCATAAATACTCTATATAATTTGAAAAATTCCTCAGGACATAACTTAAAATACAGTTTTAAAAAATGGATGTTAAATTTCTACCAAAACACAGCTGCCCCTTTCAGCATACACTCGTACTTATTTTACTCGCCACATTCTTGGACACAATGATGAAATAACTGCAAGAAAAATAAAAAAAGTCAAACGCTTACATCATATGATATGTATCAAACTTCATGATTTGTATCAAACTTTATGAAAGGATGTATTCCCTTTTATACGAATCAGGGCCCTCTTGCATAAAAAGTTGCGATTAAACAAAACACTAAAAAATTAAAAGCAACTTGATTTTCAACCAATCAGGATCGCGTCTTTTTGACCCGTGTTCAATTTTTCGAGCGTTAATAGCAACTTTTTTTATGCAAGAGGGCTCGGAAGCTGTGCATGGTTCATTTCAGGGAAACATATATACATAATATTTGAAAAATCAATAAATAATTGTAATTTTTGTCAGGGGTAGTTGTGGTAAAAATCAAATCAGCTGCAAACATTACCGTTACCCTGAAACAATAAGGAGGTGTGTATATAGCATTCCTTTGGAGGGGTTCCAGAGTTTTCAAAATAGGATGTAATTCGTAATAATCACGGATCTCTATGAAGTATTTTTGAGGTTATCAGGTAATATCAACAGAATACGGATGTGGTATTCGGCCTGATACATGTGACAAGGCCAAATGAAACAACATATTTGGCGCGCTTAGTTCTATGTCTTATTGACGTTCAGTTCACTATCTGGCATTGCTATTTCGTGAAGTCTATCATTATTGTATGCTTATTTTTGATTTTTTATTTTTTTTTTTCGCAATTGGGCTGCAAACGTCATTTCTATTGCAATTGTTAATCGCACCACGGCGTGTGACTCAGTATCACAAGCATGTGTGGTGATTTCTTGTCACGGCCGGGGGGGGGGGGGGGGCGCGACTAGCCTGTGCCATTGGTTGTTGTCATTGCTACAATCATAGGCACAATACTAGCTAGGCCTACTGAAAATTGTATAGCTTCTAATCATAAAAGCAAGCTACTTTAATTCCATGCATCATTTTAGTGCTCTTTCCATGAAAATCTTTGAAAGTTGAGATCCTAAAATTCTATGTTTTGCTACACTTGTTTTAAAATATTTTCTACCGTACTTAAATAATTCAATATACCCTGTTTGAATCAACGCTACAAGTACATATAGGCATAATACCTTGAAAGCTTGAGCTATAAACAGAAACTAAAACAGGAAACAAACACCCTCAATACATGTATTATCTTTGCTCTCGTCATTGTGGTTTCATTTTTCCTTCGATCATGTCTATAAATAAAGAAAACACATTCTTCAGTGTATATACATTATACACGAGCTGAATCAGTACACCGTGTATCATACCGTATATTATATACATTATAATAAAAGGAAACATGGATTTACTATTTCCCAATGCAAATTGGTCAGTGGCGGATCCAGGATTCTCTGGACGAGGGGGGGGGGGGGGAACAAGGCCAAAAATTATCTGACCCCCCAAAAAAAGTTTAACGCATTTCTCAGGTGCCTTGTTGAGTATAACATTGCTGCAAAGGGGCACAATTAGCGAGTACATCTATATCATTGTACTGAATGTGTACTTAAGATTAGCCATTAGCCATTTTAGGGGGAGGGGCAGTGTCCCTGCCCCCCCCCCTGGATCCACCACTGTTCATACATGATTTTCCAAGAAAAAGTTTACATCACATGATTTATATTTCAATAGCAAAACAGGTCATGGGCCTATACCAGGGTTGGGAAAAAATCATGAGTTTAATATAAAAAAAAAACAATGAAAAATCTTATTCTTAAAAATAATTTTTTAAAGTTATAGCCCTAAATGTTGCTCCTATAGAAAAGAAACAGATTATCTTGGTACCGGTAGATCAAATAATATCAGACATTATTTGGAATAGAAAAACTCTCACGTGATTTAATTTTTAGCCAAATTTTTTTCCTCAAAATCAAACGGTTATTCTTAAGCAATATTTTTTTGTCTCTCATCAAAAAAATCAACAACAAAATCTATTAAGTATTTCTTTGGTTTTTATGTAAATCAGCTATTTGCCTATTTTCTTGATTTTTTTTTAATCAAGGCAATTCAAATGATGCCAACCCTGACCTATAGAAACTTTTTTGCTCAAAGTCATTTTCAGGAAGAAGGTTCTGACCAAAAAGGTTACAGTAATTACAACTGTGTTGAAAAGACTAAAATAAATGAGCTTAGCTTAGGAAGTGATTCATAAACACGTCTGTTTTAAGGACACACATGTGAGAACTTACAACACATTCATGTTGACATACCCCTCCAAGTCTTTCCCTTGACTATTCATTCAATCAAATGTAATATTCTTTGTACATATGCTTTTTCATATAATCACTCAAAATATTGCAAATCCCGCCACCATAACATATCATAAACATATTTTCATGCAACAAATCAAATTGCAGTTAGACAACTAATCACAGTTGATCTAATGGAAAGACAAGTTGGCCAAAGATTTCAATTATTCCACATTCTCACAAAAAATATATATAACCCTATAAGACATAAGCTGCAGAAAGTCAGAGCTTCCCAAACTTCCTCCAGAAACAGTCCTATTCCTATTCATATTCACAGAAGGCATTCTAACTGTTATGTGAATGTTAACATTGCTACTTTGATTTCATCAAGATTATTACATCATAATTTTGGCAAGTTTAATATTCATTTGATTTCAAAATATGGCAAATAAATCGATATGGGTAAGGGGTGTGTGATTTACATGTAGGGATTTAAAATAAAACATAGAGACTCTTCTTATAGCAGCTTTTATAACAATGAAAATCAACTAAAATGTTAATCTCAGAAAATTCTGATAATTAATCAATATTTGATTGCCAGTTAACAGGGACAGTGCCACAAAACCTTTATATTAGTAAGAAAGTGGGGTACATTAATAAGCAAAATAATCATCAACTGCTTAAAAAGAAAATTATCAAGAATTTTGACAAATATACAACGTAAGTAATGCAAACATCGAGAACATAACAAAAATAACAATCATCATCATCTGGATTTACATGGCATTGGATGTGCAATCGTCCATATGTGTAAACTGAGCAGGAATACACGTATACATAAATTAAGAAAAGAGAATGAAGAGAAAGGTGCATTGGAATGGCAACATTTTGTAACGAAAAGGAGTTTGTGAGGCATATATGTACATAGCATACAATAGGCATACATCTCTAATTGAAATCCTGCAGCTTAGCTTCCTATCTTCAAAAATATAAAAACACTCGAGTCAAAAAAATATGAGATACATGTACATGTAGCTAACATAAGCAGAGGTAACAGTAATAATTATAGTGAAAAACAGTGTATAACAAAAGAGACTTGAGTGAATAGGTAGGGTTCCCAGCACCCAGCATTTCATGAAAACAAAATTCCCTGATTTTGCCCTCATGGAGTTTGAAAAAGCCAGGATCATTATGTATTTCCTGTTTGAAATATCTTTCTACGCCCTAAAAGGCCATCACAGCAAACCGCACAGTGATGAACTGTTTGGACAAGATATATAAAATGTAAGTCTGACTACTTTCTTAGATGTTGAAAATAAATTTCCATGATTTTTTTTTTCCCCCAGATTTAAATTTTCTCGAAATCCCTGACTTTTCTCTGACTGGAAAAGAAGGAAGGGAAGGAAGCATTAGTCATTTGCCAGGTTTTTCTTGATTTCCAGCATGGGAGCAAATCCAGGGGGACAGGGGACATGTCCCCCCCCCCCCCGACCTTTTTGAAGATAGGCAAATGTCCCCCCCCCCCCCCCACCTTTTTTGAATAACCTTTTTTTTTCTTCTTCTTTTTTCTTTTTTTTTTTTTTTCTTGTCAGAGAATTTTGGAGGAAAACTACACCCAAAAAATGTGATAACCTTTTTTTTCAAAAATTTTCAGACATTTCGGACAGGTACAAAAGTTAAATCATGTGGTGACCCCCCCCCCCCCCCCCCCCCCACCCCCCCGAATTTCGAAATGGATTTGCGCCACTGATTTGCAGGATAACTGGAATGAGCCTGGGAACCCTGATAAGATACACCCTCTTCTCAATAATTTAAATAAAATAAATAATCATAGGATTGTGGACAAACAGAGGCATTTGGATATTGTGATTTGGAGGTAGAATAAAACTACAGGTAGAGGAAAAGCAGCTTGCATCCTGAGAGAAAGAAGCAGACCATTATATATATCTACTGTTTGTAAAAGCGAGTATCTTTTCATCTGCAGTCTCATTTCATTTAACACTTTGGATACCAAGCCCGAGATAACTCAGGGAGGAGTCTATGGGAAATGTGCGTTATTCTAAAATCAAATTGTATCCAAATGGTTAAGATCAATGGACATATAAACCACCATAAACATATACATGTATGTGAGCGGTGGGCAATTTCGCTCTCGAAAACTGAACAAATGCTTTGGTAGTTTAAATAAGAGCTCTGACCAGTAAAAAAAAAACGCCAAATGTACATAAAATTGCCCCATGAAAATTTCACTTTCTGACACTGAAAGTTACAGAAGAGCTCCAATGAACAAAGAAGCAACTTTCATCCTGATATCCTGATAAACATACGCGCAGTATGCAAGCAGGTGATTTCTAATTTCTGCTTGTCATTTGACACCAACATGGCTTTGATCAGGCACACAAAATATTTTATACCAGCATAAAATATGGCAATCAATTACTCAACAATGACTGAAGTCATGGCATAAAGAGTCCTTATGTTATAACTGTGACCTTCATGTACTTGTTACATGTAGTCTACAGTGACACATCCTGTTACCTTGGCAAAATTTAAGAACATGATTGAAACTATGACAAGTTATTTCATCTGATATTATCTACGATATTATACCCGTACATGTACAAGGTTATTCTTCCATAAATAAATCTTCCATGCTCCCTATTTCATATTTCCATTTGGAAATAGTCGGGAATTCAGAAATGACATTTTGCTATATGCTGTTTTTTTTCCTTTATGAAAACAACTGTAATTGTGCATAAGGAGTCAGATAAACCTTTTACAATTTATACTTTCATGTAAACCCATTGCCTACATGAACTTGGTGGCTATTGTATTAACCCTTTCAAGACAATTGACCACATTTTGTGGTTTGGCTTGATAACTTTTGATTCAGTGCTCTAAAAATATACCAGACGCATGAGTTGAAAGAGCAAAAGTTTCTGCACATACTACATGTATGTCCATTTTTGTTACTTGGCCATATTGAGTTTGATGCCAGGAATTTTAAAAGCGAGAATAATATTTAAAATCCTGAAATTTGCGACACATTGAGAGGTTCAACTTCAATATCATTGTTTTTCATCAAAATTGGCATTTTTTTTCGACAAAATTCTTAACCATGTATAATTGTATATTGTTTTTAAAGACATTACACCTTATTAGAACCATGTAGCACTAAAAGAGAAATATTATTGTTGCCAATTTGAAGAAAAAAATATGACCAATTCAGCACTTATATAATTCCTGTCATGAAAGGGATAAGCTTATATGGGAATGATGAACTCAGCATTCAGCAGGTTCAATAATTTGATTCCTGATCTTATCACTATAGCTATTCAAATGATTTGAATGTTAGCCAATCAACCATCGGGCTGAGTTCTAGGAAAGGTGAAAAATAATTTGAGAGCTTTCTCATTCCTTCTATGCCAGTTTAAAGAAGGTTACATTAGAAATGTCCCCTGGAAGGGATTGCTCTTCAAATGCCCTAATATTTGAAATATGACGAGAAATAGTTAAAGTAGTTTGTGCTGAACATTCATGCCAAATGTGTGTGCAGTCCCATATACCCATTAGAGTGCATTTGTTTCCAGCGAGATTGGGTTGACTTGATTTCTTATGATTTTGATGATTCCAAAACCTCACAGTATACACCAATTCTGATCAACCTTTCCAAATTGCTTTAAAACAGTTTCTTTCATGATGTAAATTGTAATCGCATTACCAGAACTCAACGTTATCTTTCATCATACTACCAGCGTCAGATCAAAGTCTCTGTTTGCATTTTATCTCACAGCATACTGGATATCAGACTAACACTAAACCCCTATCAATTACACAATTATACAAATAATGTGCTACTTCCATAGTGAGCTGTCTATAGTACAGGCATGACAAATCTACATGTAGGAAAATGCCATACACATGAGTCAATTCTGTACATATACACGCCTAAGAACCTTCCTAAAGCAACAAACACAAAAAAAACATCAAAAAACCTACAAACAATAATGAACTATTACCAAGCAATAATTATACCTTACTGTTGTCATTGGGTAGTTTTTGATAAAATTTTTTTCATTTTTTCATTCAAAAGCAAAATTTCATGATTGCTTTGTGTGCTATATATGCCATTAAAAGGCAGATATACATTTATGCATTGTCAACAACAAAAATCCTTTTACAATATAACTGTATAATGTATACACCATAGGCAAACAGTACAGGTGGACATCAAAGAACAACTACATCTATATCATCCGAATTCTGCCAATATTTCAGTGTATAGCGCTTTTCTAGCAGGTTTACAACCTAGAGCAGATAAAGCAAAATATCTATTTACACGTACATGTACACAACATGGAAAGTGTATTCACAACAGAAAATTTAGAAACTTCCTTCTTTAAACACCTGTAAGGCAGCTTAGAGAAACGTGATTGCACATAAAGATGCAGGAAAGACGCACGACAAAATTATTGAAAATCATAATTTTGGTCTATAGAGGCAGAGCCAAAATATAAGGATGTAGAATAAGTATTACACTAAAAACACTTTAGAGCAAAATAATATGAAAACTTTTATTCAGATAAGTCTGATTGTAATTTTTGATGCACTGGAAAAATAGCGATTTTGCTCTTTGTGCCCTTCCCGCGTCTTTACACGCCATTGCGTTTCACTATTAGCTACATAAATTTTACCGCCTTTGCAGTTTATATCAATAGCTCTATGTCAAGTGTTACACTATAAATATAGAAAGTACCATCTATTCACTTCTCTGTCTCTGATCATGAATCAATAAAATATAACATTGAAATGATTGTCTTGTAACAAGGTGCATTGAATATTTCATTTTGACATTTTCAACAGTTTAGACAATTTCAATCCAGTGAGATTATTTCTCTTTATAAAATTAATAATCATTCATTAGCATAGCATACAAATATATATATATAAGATATAAAATAACCATTTAAATAATGAATGGATCCATGGAAATAAAGGTGACTTTCACAAAACACTTTTTTATCCTCATCCAGACATGATGCAGTACACTGCCTAGACCGAAAGCTTCAGTCTCTTGTAATCGACAGTTGTTCCTCTGACCGCCTTTACATAGAGATTGAAGTGCTACATATGGCGTTGTACATGTACAATATACATGTACATGTAGATGGTTATACTGGTCGGTGCAGTCAATTGTGTACACGTAGATGTAGACATGCATGTATCAGCTACCAGCTAGGCAAGTCCTCATATTTTGACTTGTACATGTATGTCTGATAACTAACTGTTAGGGTCTCCAACTGGGATATTGACCTACATGAATATGTACATGTATTCATGCATCATAGTAAAATTTGGTTGAAATAGAGGAAAAACAGAGAAAAAAACAGTACATGTAGGTTGGAGACATTTACAATGTAGCTACTCAAACGGCCCCCTTGTTTCGGCGGTGGACACTACCATCTGTGTATAGGGATGACAAATAAATGTCAGTAATATTAAAGATTTCCCCATACAAGAAGGTTATTTCTGTCTATAAACTGCTTTGAAAATTATGTGTAAATGAACGGCAAGGGGACATTTTGTGATGGCAAAAAAAACCTAACTTTTGGCAACAAAGGCCCTTACATGTATCCAATGATTTGGGTACTACCAGTACAACATGGGGCTCAGTAGTCTGTATGGAAGGGACCCGCGTCTAACTTTTGAAATTTGGGGGTTCAGAGTAAAGTGCAAGTCACATTTGTCTGATAACGAGATTTTCAGTTAAAGGTCACCCTACTACTGTACATATAGCGTGTACATGTGAGTATGCTTGTGTTTGTCAGTAGGAGGGCAGCTCCAGGGTGTACCTTAACCCTTTGCCTACGGGAACCTGATGATCCCTGCATTAAACCGATGGGAATTACAGAATTCAGTAACCATCGGGTAAAATGAAAAAATCTTGTAATCGTCATCGGACAATTGTGACCCAGGCTTTAAGATGAGGGGACCAATTTGCACCGGACCACCGTAAGCATCAAGCGCTGGTTCATGATACAAAACTTTTCAAAATGTACTCTGCCACAGCCACAGCAGTTTTGGAGGGACAGTTTAACTGCATCATGACTGAATGGGAATTCAAAGTCCACTGTACTTGTATCCATGTGCAAGATGCCTGCTGGAAGCAAAAAAAAAAAAAAAATAAGTGGAATTTCAACTCACAGATGCTGCTTCGCATAAGTTAAGCCATCTGCAAGCATCTGTTTTCCGATTTTGAAATTGATCCATCCCTGCCAGAGTACGCCATGGAAGCATCCATCATAATTCACCCACTCCACGTGATTCCCTGCTTGTTCTAACCGCTTAGCGTACATGATCCCATCATCACGAATACAATCAAAGCCACATGTTGCGATGAAACTGTCTGGCATACCGCGGAGGTCGTCCCTCATGAGAGGGTCATGACGCGGATCTGAGTAAACATCCTTCAGCTTCTCCCACAATACATCACTACCCGTGTTGTTTGGTGGAGGCTTGTAAAAATCCGGAACTAGCTCTTTCGGGACAAGGCTATGATTGATGTTTTTCTGGTAGCGCTTTGTCTGCTTAAATGAGGGCGCCGTGTGATTATTCGACATTAATTGTCCCATGAACTCAAAATCTGCCTTCCCAAAGTGATACATGCTCCCCAACCACGCTAGCGTCTGGTGCGTCAACATCCCGTTGTTGCCGAAAAGCGCCGAACATTTCTGGTGAGAGGGAGTCTGAAAGTCATACATTTGCGTTCCAGGGTAAAATAAGACCTGGACCTTAATGTTAGGCAGGTCTGGGTCGTCGTATACCTGTTGGGCTACAACGGTTGCCAAGTAACCACCAGCGCTGTCGCCTGATACCGCCACTCGGCTGGCGTCCACTTTGAAGTCACTTGCATGGGTCAGTAAATATCTAGTCGCTTTCATTGAGTCTTCTATTTGAGCGGGGAACAGGTTTTCTGGTATCTTCCGGTAGCTAAAATAGAGGTGGATAAAAAAGTATGATCACATACTAAAATTAGCTAATTACAAAACAAATCAGTCAGTCAAAAAGTTAAGCCCACTGCACACCATACGACTGGTCTGCGATCCAATTTCGGAAGAAAGAGTAATAGCATATGATATGAAAATTTAAACACATGAAATATTGATGTTCTATAAAAAAAAAAAAACAATACTAAATTGCCTATTGCGAGCTTTCTAGTCAGAGAAATGGCAAAATCGTCTCCGAGTCGTAGTGACATCAGAGCAGTTCTACGATTGTCTACAAATTTATTCCAGGACTAAGTCAGACAGCGCAACAAAACTCAATGTTTATGATTCATATTATTTCAGAACCTGAATCAGGTAGATCTTATTTGTTGAAATGCCTTTATTTAATAATGCTATTGCGATTTTTTTTTCAAAATCGGATTTCAGTCGATTGTGTAGTGCGCGGTGGGCATTACATGTATATTCATGTTGCGCAATTTTGTTAACTTGTTCAGTTCAAATGAGACACAGATGGCACAGATTTTACAGTTTTCATGTAATTACAATGTTAGAATGTGAAAGTTGTACTGCATTACTGACTGTATACATGTACATGTACATGTACTTTCACAACCTTGACTCTGTAAAATCACATCAGTGAACTTCAAGGTAGGAGGTCCCAGGTGCTAGAACTACAAGTAAGGGCACTTTTGCTCTTCAGGTATTAAAGCGTCAGGATTAATCTGCAAAATGCATATTTAGGTACATGTAAGTGAGATATCCACCAGCAGATCTAGAGATGTCATGAGTGAGTGATGAAATGTTTCAAGATTGCACGAGCCCATCATTCTGGGAGAGCATAACAGAGTGTAAAGAGCCTGTGCTGCATTAAAGTATGTATTTTCACACCCGTGGGGGATGTTGACATTGAACTTGAAGCCACACATGTAGCTTCTTTACTTGACGAGCTCCTAGTATACATGTAGGTACTGCCTGTTGTGATACATGTATGATGTACATGTATGCGTAACATTGTGAGTGATGCCACCAGGAGCACAAGATGGCGGTTGATCACATCACATGTCTGTGATAGTATGAAGTATTAAACTTGAACAGGGGTCCGCTCTCTGGTCATAAGGACCGCTATTCATAATGACAGCTATTCATAAGGGTCATTATTCATGAGGACTGCTATTCATAATACAAGAAGAGGGTCGCTATTCATAATAGAGATGTTGCTATTCATAATGCGAAATGAGGGTCGCTATTCATAATACGGATTGAGGGTCGCTATTCATAATAGAAGAGGGTCGCTATTCATAATATGAAAGGGTCGCTATACCCACACGCAGTATTATGAATAGCGGTCCTTATGAGTAATGACCCTCAATGTGAATTAGGAGCAACGACCCTCATCTCACATTATGAATAGCGGTCCTTACGAATAATGGTCCTTGCATTAAATGAACATCAATTGGCCCTTTAAATATAGTAAGCCAAATATAATTTTCAATTAAACGTACTGTGACTGCATCTTAACCCTACTCAAAATAAGTCAGGAGGAGCCTGTAGAAAATATGTATTATACATGTACAGAGTCAAATCATATTCGATAGGTTAAATGAAATTCTAATAGTCTAATCTTCAAAAACAGTGGGAAAAAACGAGAGACTTACTCCACTGACACAAGGACAATGCCTAATTTCTCTGCCATCTGACGGGTAAGACGATCATATACATCTATGGTGGTGATAAGAAGATAATGAATAAAGAAATGGGGAGATATAAGAAGAGAGTAAATAAGCAATGAAATGTAGTGTGTCCTGTACAACATATGACTTTTATCCTTTTATTTCCTCCAAAAATGAGATATCTCTTAATATAATCATTGACTTGCTTCTTATCAAGTACCATTTTGCAACATTTGGTCATATCAACAGATTTTTCATTTTTGCATGAATTAAATTCACACAAGACATGGGAGACATTGCACAGAATTACCCTGATATGTATTAACCCTTTCAAGACAATTGACCACATTTTGTGGTTTGGCTCAATACCTTTTGATTCAGAGCTCTAAAACATATACCAGATGCATGAGTAGAAAGAGCAAAAATTTCTGCACACATTATGTCCATTTTTATTGCTTGACCATATAGCATTGGATGCCAGGAATTTTAAAAACAAGAATAAGCTTTGAAACCCTTAAATTGGCAACACAATGAGAGGTTCAAAATCATTGTGTTTCATCAAAATTGGCAATTTTATCAACTTTTCAACAAAATTCTTAACCATGTATTGTTCTCAAAGACATTACACCTTATTAGAACCCTGTAGAACTAAAAAAAAAAATTATTGTTGCCAATTTGAAGAATGAAATGTGATCAATTTAGCCCTTGAATAATTCCCATCCTGAAAGGGTTGATATAACTTTTGACTTATGCTTTTTGCTATACCAAGTCCATTTTTCACTGGTCATATCAACAGATTTGTTATTTTTGCATGAAGTAAATGCACTAAAGACATGGGACACACTGCACAGAATTACCCTGATATGTACTAAAACCATTTCGCTAATCATAATAATCATAATGATGATCCTTATTCTAGTGACATTGAGAAATCATTCATTATCATTAGTACCAAGATCACAGCAACATCATAGAATTCCCATTATAATAATAAACTGCCATTGAAGAGGGTGAGTTCTCGTAAAGGTGCAACCTACTCTCTGAGCTCTTTCTTTATGTCAATTTGGAAGAATGTCACAGAAGAAATGTTCCCTGAAAAGGATAGCGCTTCAAATGCCCTCACGTTGATTCGAAAGATGACAAAAAAGAGCTCAAAAGTTTGGACTAAACTTGTGGGCCACATGTGTGTAGTCCCATGTACACACATTTCTGTGTCTAGTGCATGTGACCTTCATTTTGATAATGACCAATACCTCAGTAGGCCTACATGTACCTCACTGTCTACACCAATTCTTATGTACAACATTTATAATCAAAATTTCCTATAATTGCTTCCAGACAGTTTCTTTCACAATGTAATCCAATGCCCAGATCTCAACTCTATCTTTAACAGGTCTGGTGACACTATTGTAAGTCACTTTCTTTGCTATATAGTATTACTAACTCCATCGTTGCTGTTATCAACTTCAGAGCTAAATCACAAAAATTCTTATAATTCTTCTTATAATACATCTTTATTAAAGTGTTTTTATTCAATCCTTTCTTTCAGTGGGGTGGAACACAAAACCAGTGAGAGCTTTCCTCTGTTTTTATCAACTTCCTGGGTGCCATTGCATAAAGACTTACTATTAAATAGTAACTTTGCCATCAATGGTAACTACCATGGTAACATTGCTCAAGAGCCAATCAAAATCCAGTATTCCATGAAAAGTTACTATAATAGCAAAGTTACTATAATAGCAAGTTTTATGCAACGGCACCCTGGTCTTTCCCCTTTATTGTAAGTTATCCATATTGAACTACATGTAGGACTTTTCCCATTGGTTTACTTAGTCAAATCAATGGCCCGTATTCTGATAGCCGGGTTTAACTTAACCCCAGTCTAAGTGTGGTAATAACCTTGGTCTAAGTCGTCATATTTAACCCCAGGCTAAAATTTGGTATTCCGATAGCGAGGTTTAGTTTAACCTCAGTCTAAGTGTGGTAATAACTCCCACGAAATTTAGACTCGCGCAGGGGGTAGTTTAAGTCGGGTTTAACTGTGTCGCGTAGCCAGGACGCTGTAGGCATAGCCATGCCCATAGGCTGTAGTGTATCACCGGTGATCTCGGTTAGTGTAGCGAAACGAAATTTTCGCAGACCTGGCACGAACAAGTCGTTTACCGGACATAGTCTAAGGTTGGACCCTAAATTACTTTTATTTTTTGGAGCGAAGCATTTGAGTCCAGATCTTCAAAAAGGAGGCAATTGACAAAATGTTGAAAAACACATAGATCTACCTACACAGATCTACAGTAGATCATTCTAAACAAATTTTGATTTTTTTTTATGCGTGTGCATGTGTAGCGAGTAACGTTACCGTGCCGTATTTAGATTAGAGTTTTTGTTTGTTTCTTTTAGTAGATTTCTATCTAGATTCTAACTCAAGTTAGATCTAACTGCAACGTTAGACCTAGTCTAGATCTAGTAACACTAACAGTTAACTATCAGCCTAGATCTATTCTCTACTTCAAACGTTACCGTAGATCTAACGTTTGATCGATTTCCCGGTGATGTTTTAACGTTAGGTCTAAGAATGAGTGTCGGTAGACCTGTCCAGTAGACTAGACCAAAAAATCAATCTTTATTCTTAGATCTACACATGTATGTAACAGTTAACGTTAGATCTAACGTTTAAAGTTGGGTCCTATGTTTAAGTTAGGTCTGTCATGTGATACCAAATTCATTTCAAACTGCTAATGGATCACATTTTTTAGTTGGTTTGAAAATAACCTGTGCGTTAAAAAAATGCGTCCATGGACTGGTTTGAGCTGATAATTATTTAGCATAGTAGCATAGGCCCCTACATGTAAAAACAGCTGACAGATTTGATTTTGACCATGTTGAACAACAAAGTAAACGTTAACTTGTTAGACCTAACTTTTTTAGCTCGAATTTATCTTCAAGTATTAAACGGTTTTCTACTCACCAATTTTTTGAGGCATTATCCGTTGACTTAGATCTATATTCTCCAGATGATCTAAAAATACAGTGTAGATCTTGCTAGTAAAAATTTCAAACTCGTAGACTGTCATAGGCTAGGCCTAGCTAGTTAGCTTGCGTTATTTAGTATGCAAATTAAATAGAGTCTATAAGCGCAATTAAATTCAAGCGCAGCCACCGAAAATGCGCTTGCGCTGCGCGCTATAAGCAAGCGTTACACACGTACAGCGCGTTGTAAAAATACGTATCACCGGGGCGAAGAAATAACCGACGTCCAGCCCGGTGATGATGTGTGGCGTATACTACTGCAAAGGGCAAATAGCTAGGATATAAACGGCGTATGTAACCCCTTGTCACCCCCCCCCCCCCCTCCCCAGTTTGAAAGCCAAGAAAAAATAAATAAAATAGGCATATTTAATGAATTAGAAAGAAATTCCATCCAAGATCTATTTTTTTTTTCAATTTCTAGAAGCACCTACAAAATGTACAATTCCGCCACTTCCCCTGTTTTTAATTAGGAAATATGGGTTTCATTGAATCAAACCTATAATCATAGCATTTATAAAGAATTATAGAAGTTATGCAGGAAAAAACACAAAACAAAACAAGATAAAGAGAGCATGTAACAGTTAAAAAGAACGTAGCCTACATGTCGATACATAATAAATCAATGCACAAGGCAATCCCCGGGTAATCCCCTTGGCCTTGACAAGTCGCGGATCTTCTATCCATTATATTGCACGCGTTGTGAATATTCATGAGCAAATGAGCTCTACTGAGCATGTGCAGTAGATTCTCCATGGTAATTAAACCTGGGCGGGGCATTTAACCTAGGGTTAACTAAACCTGGCTATCATAATACCAAATAGAGTTAAACTACACTTAGACTGGAGGTGAGGTCTAAGTGTAGTTTAGTTAACCTAGGGTTAACTTTAGTCTGGGGTTAAATTAAACCTGCTATCAGAATACCGGCCAATGGGTTTAAGTGAATAAGTGCATGTAGAGTATTGGCTAATGATTTTAGCTCAAATTTCTCTCACTTAACAAGATACACAAGGAAACTTTCAAAATTTACCTATGTTTGCTAAAGCCAGACCACCCCCATGCATAAAAACCATGGCCGGCGTTAACTCCTCCTTCCTCTCGATTGGTTCATACAAACGAACTTTGACCCCATCAAAGGTCATGACCTTCGACCTGATGTTGGAGCCTGTGATGAGTTCCTTCGGCCGATGCTTCCTGTACATTCCTCGGTAGGTGTCCATAAAGGTCTGGTTGCGGCTGACAATTCGGTACTTCACAAAAGCCTGATACAGAGAAGAAAAATCAGGAAAATGACATCAAATTAAAAAGCTGAAAAACAGCCATCACTATTTCTGTCAGTATTTGAGATGGCAATACCTTGAAACTAATCTGTAAAAAAACTTATGTGCATGTAGGGGATGGGTCTAGATCTACATGTATCAGAAGTGCTCCTGTGATCTTTAGTATCATCATCATCATCATCATCATCATCATCATTTTTATCATTTTTCTGATTATTATCATTAATTACTATTGTTATTATTATTATTATAATTATTATTATTATTATAGGCCTCCCTACCTGCTATCATCATTATCATCATAATTTTTGTTAATATTACTATTATTATCATCATCATTATATTATTAGGCCTGTTATTAGATCTACATGTATATCAATAGGCCTATTAGACTATTATCATCATCATATTATCACCATTATTAATCATTATCATTTTTATCATAATTACCATCATCATTAGGCCTATCATTTTGAACTACTAATAATATTATTATTATTATTATTATTATTATTATAAACTAGAGTCCTGCTTTCATCAGTAGGCCCTAATCTACATGTATATCATTATCATTATATCATATAGACTGATGCCTTTGTACTGTAGGCCTAACTTAGATCTATAATTTTTGCCACTTTTATTATTTCATGTTGCTGTCATGACTGTTATGCTCTATATCTGTTTCTCTAATTTTTTTGTATTTTATTCATATCAAGTCAACTTAAAGGGAAATCCAACCTTTAATAGCAAGTTGCTTTGAAAGAAAGAGGAAAAATCAGAGAAGCAGATTGGTGAAAGTTTGAACAAAATCGGACAAGTAATAAGAAAGTTATGATTTTTTGAAAGTTGTAATCACTATACATACATGGGAATTTCAAATTGGCCAAACAGGTAATGTCACTGTGATGTACATGTAGCTGTGGACAACTCCCCCATTTGCTCTAACACACAAAATGACTAAAATGTCACTTTTTTTCAAAATGCATTACTCAGTAGGATCTTTTCGTTCATGAGGACCTATAACAATATGCTATCTCCAATATATTTTGAGTACCGTACTGCCCCAAGGGTAAAGGCGCCTCGAAGAAAAACGCAAATTAATATTTTTGTGTACGACAAATGGGAGAGTTGTCCACAGAAATGTCACAATTGACTCACCAAATTGCCAATTTGAGATTCACATAGATCATTTGTAGTTGTAGTGATCTCATTTTTCAAACATCCATAACTTTCTTATTCCTTGTCCGATTTCTTTCAAACTTTCACCATCCTGTTTTTCTTATTTTTCTGCTTTCATACAAATCATCTTATTACTATTATTACCAAGGCAAGGGCAAGGTTGGATTGCCCTTTTTAACCAGTGTGGACTTTCCCTTTAATAAAAAGAATTGTTACTATCATTATTACGATCAAGGACATAATTATCATCAGATATCAGGTAGGTAGCCAAGTAATTGAAAAAGTAAACAAAAGGATGTAGTGCTGTATTTGTTTACAAAACGATATGCCGGTACCCAACGCACAGATGGGACAAAGTCATTCAATATCATTGACAAACGATGACACAACATATACACAGACACATGTGATGTGGGTGTCGTCATAGCAATTTTTCATTGTCCTTTTTAGCTTACCAAAACTCGAGTGATTTTCGCCACGCCAAGAACCAGTCTGTATTTCCATGGTTCTGAGAGGCCCTTCGGTACAGGAGGATGGAAGAGGTAACCAGAAAGAGCTCCTAAAATAAGAACACTGATGATAACATAACGAGAAACACCCATCTTGTTTTTAATTTCACTGACAACACTGGAATACGCTAATGCAAGAATCGAATATGTGCAGCTATCGCGCTTGTTTTGGCGTACCGTACCGTGCACCTACTACTCGAGTACGAGTCTAAGCTAGCTGGTAATTTATGAATAGAGAGATTATGATGCTCCAGACTATAGACTAGACGTCAACAACATACACATGCGTGTGTACGTAGTATTACGTATGTGCGTTCTTTATGCATGCTTGATTGGATATCGAAAAAATTGTAAACACAGAAGTTGTCCCTTGACATAGATGGCGGTCTTTGATTTTGGCAGATCCAACATTAATCAGCAAGATATGCAGCGGACGATTTCCTTGGAAAGTGAGGAAACTTTGTGCCTACCCCTCCATAATTCGTCTCTTAAATTTTGGAGGCCTGTCCGTCACAAAGTAAGGCCTACCTTTTTCAGTTCTCAAGGTACATTATACTATACTGCGATGTCTCTCTCTTTCTCTCTCTCTCTCTCTCTCTCTCCCTCGCTCTTATCTCCCCTTCCCATTTCTATTTATTACTTCCATCCTCTCTCCTCCTCTCACACTCACTCTCTCTTTCTTCTTCGCTTTTATCTCCCCTTCCAATTCCTAACCCCTTTAACTCTACTTATTACTTCCACCCTCTCTCACTCTTTTTGTAAATGCAATTTTCTTCTCTCTCTCCCTCTCTCTCTAGCTCTCTCTCCCTCTAGTCTCTTTCTCACCGTACACACACACGCACGCACGCGCACACACACGCGCGCGCATACACACCTTATTAGTGTAAACAGGATGGACAGTAAGAATTTCTCGCGCGGCATTCCTTTCCCAATCTAAAACTAGGCCCCTATTTCCTAGAGAAGAAAAATAAGGATTTCATATTTTCATTCATGATATTCTGAACAGCATAACAATTCGCTTGCACTTTTATTCATCCACGGAGAACTTAAAAACAGAAGTAAATATTGTGCTTATAGTATATGATTAAATTGAGTTCATTGACAAAATTCATAACTATTGTGGGAGGCCGTGTGGGGCTGAACACCACCTTTTACTGTACTGGCCGACAACAGAAAATTACTGCAGACACCATTAGTTGGATGCTCGTTGTTTATTTGATAATGGCGAAATATAATAGAAAACAGAAACCCCTGCATTGTACAGAAGATAAGACAAAAAGCATCATAAGTACATGATCATATTAACGTGAAATCATGCAAGTGATCATCTTAAAAAGTTTGCTTAGAATTCTGTAATCAAAAATGCAGTTTTCTTTAGTTCGATTGACATACAGTTTATAGACTACAAATTACATAGATTTTAAAACATTATCTGTGAATTTCCGGAAATAAGAAATACATGTATCAATATCAAATATTCCGACTTCGATACATTACTGGTTATACAATGTAATAACTTGACCAAACTTACCCTAGTCAGAATATGTCATACAAGTAAGGATTAGAGAAACTACATCATCTCAGCTGTGCCCATCACCAAAACTAGGACGCAACTACGTGCATGTAAAAACTCCACATCAGTCATGTCAGTGGCTACTGGTACATAAAAATGAATATAATAAGTATCAGTATGGATTTATCATTTATAACACTATTTCTGTAAAATATATAACTTAACTGAGTCTGATGCTTACGACTAGTCATCAATCCAAAAGATGTGAACAAAAGAATATGCACGCCTACTTTCCACTGTGCAGTGGTAGTGCATCTCATTAGCATGATACAAAACAACGAACTATTGAACTCTTCTATGTTCTGACAGTAAAATACATCTTAATCAATGTGATAAAATATCGTTAACTTATTGAATAAAACATTGAACAGTTATACAATTTCATTATATAACAGTCATCCAATCTAAATCTCTATTCCTTCTTCGAAATTTGCCAATACAATTTATGAGCAATGACTTTGTACTGAACACACACACACGCGTGTAAAGTTGTCTGTACAGACACTACACAAATCAAGTCAAGCTATAAAACAAACTCTCACACTAAGATAATTTTCAATATAACATTATTTTTCTCATTATTTCACTGGTTATAATAAGCTGATATTTATAATCATGTTCAGTTATCTCTACATACCTTTTATAACTGCAAATAATACCGGCTACTGGTGACAGCTTCATGAAACTTTCTTTCGTGATGTGCATGTGTATACCTAGCAGGGCCTTGCCTGACATGTAGCCACATCTATAAGGACTACTTTTATGCATATTTAATTATATTTCCTCCTTAAACTTATTCATTATTATATAAAAACATATGTATAATCTGCACAAGAATATACCATATTAACTTCATATATACATTTAATATCATCTCATAAACAATTTAGGAAAAGTAAATGGAGGGACTACTTTGCCCTCGGAGTAAGTATACACAAGACCACGTGACCTTTACAGTGATTAGGTTTAGGGGCCTAAAACGTACATCGACCACACCCGAAATGCTGTAGGGTGGTCTGTAAAGAAATAATAAAAAAGGAAAAATTTCAGTATTGTAAAGTCAAAAAGAGTTTGGACCACTACAGCCGAATGCAACATTGCTTCTATACATTACAGTGATTCTACGCTGAACAGCGTATAGTCAAGGAGTTATCACAGTTCTGTGATAACTCCTTGGTATAGTTAACAGCAGAATGGGGCCCTATTCCATATAGGATGATACTGTACTGTATAACATCAACGTATCAAAGTGTACTGTTGGTACAGGTCATGGATTTTGATTTTTAAAAATTTATTCTTCTTCTTCAGACTTCTTGCATACTTGGTATAAAGTCCGAAACGATAATTCGTCTCATTCATGGAATGGGTTGAAAATATAAGACCAGAACGGGTTCATAAGTCTAGTTGCACAAATTCATTTTCCCCTTCAGCTATTTTGTAACTCATAAACAATTTAACAATGTTATCTAGAGGGAGCAATAGATCCCTAAATTATAACTAAACATGTGATTTTTTTCCCATAAGTTATTTTGCTTGTAAAGATATATCTAAAATTCAACAGTGATTTATGAGGAAATTAATGCGTCTACAACTCTACATACTACTCGCACGTGCACGTGTAAACATAAGCAATAACTTAATGATTAAAAAAAAGAAGAAAAAGATAAGTAATAACCTCTTTGAAGTTCTTTCTTTAACGTAATTCGTAGGTGCCTTATTTTTGTACAGAGGATTTGAAAACTAAAACATATAGGCACAACAAATCAATCTTTATCATTCCATAACATACATGATTATTAAATAGCTTCCAAAGAAGATCCTTTCAACATCTGTACAATTAAATTATAAATCATCAAGTTGTGTGTTCCTTTATCTGGGTATAACCTTGAAAGTAAAAGCACACAGTTAGGCTACAGTATACAATAAGAATGGTAATAATAATATTGATAATATTAATCATTATAATTCAATTTTATAAATACTTTATAATATTATTATTATTATCATCATCATCATCATCATCATCATCATCATCATCATCATCATCATCCAGACTGGCTGGAATGCTCCCCAGAGGAGTGGAGAATGTGCACTGTAATGTGCAGAATCGCAATTGAATCCAGTGACCGGGGTAATAATGCTGTTAGCGCTTTGGTCGGTTACATTGTAACTGGTAAGGCGCTATATATAAGAAAACAGCTATTATTATTATTATTATTATTATTATTATCATTATTATCATTGTTATTATTATTATCATTATTATTATTATTATTATTATTATTATCATCATCATCATCATCATCTTCATTAGTATTATTATTATTATTATATTATTATTACCCTTCCACAGTTTAACCATATCACATGGTTTACAAAACGTTGATGATATTGAATAATAAATCAACACAATCACAAAGCTTAAAGCAATGAAAAATGGTTTTAAATTAACAACAAACACAGCATTTATGGATCTCAGAGAGAAATAAAGATTGCCTATTAGGCACACTCGCTCAAATCTACAATTTGACGGATATTCTGTTTTACTGGATGGGGTTGTAATGATTGTACAATGGAGATCTAGACATTTGGTGTGACGATGTGGATATACCTTAAATGCATTTCTAAAATTCCTGAATAGGAATATTTCTACATGATTATACAATAGACACTGCAACAAAATGTGCTGCTTATCACAAAATCAGTGTCATGGGTTTTATATACACTAACAGAAACAAATTATAATAATTTCAGAAATCATTTACAAACATGATAGAGAAGTATATACGTTACTGATAAATCTATTAAACAGTAACATAGTAATGACGAAATATTCCATGAAACAAATTTGCACATCCGATTTCCAATTGAAAATTCATCCGTTAAAGAATTCCTATTTACATGAAATGATGATAGACCACTGAATTCCTCTGTAGGTCTATAAGACTTTTCCCATCTCTATCTATACATGTTAGGAGACAGAAGTGCGTTAACTCTGTGTTCAAGTATATATAACTTAACGCCATTATACATGATATGCAGGCAAAGAGGCAAATACAAGTACATGTTATCATAGAAAAGAAAAATCCAATACTATATTATCACAAGTATATGGTACATCGTAGCTTTCATGCAGTCAATAATGCTTTCATTTAAAATATTGTACATGTAAAACACGCTAGAAACATATCGAGAGAATATATTATACAGAATATAAGCAAAATGGTAATTTTAAGTTGAGACTATAAATTTGGGACCGGATGTCTATTGCTGGGTAATTAAATAAGTCGAAATAGGAATACATCGAAAATGATAACATGATACATAATGATAAATCACGTTACTAATTTTACAGATATTAGTCTAAAAAATTAAGAATATGGTTTGTTTGGCGTATATATATTTATTTATATTCTGAGTAAAATAACTATGTAATTAACACGGTTATATCTTACGCTGCATTACAACACTATTTGTATTCATCATTTACTGCAAAATAAATACATATATACATATAGCTATTTACATGTCGATATAATACGACAGAATATACTGCCTACTTCAAAATGCAAATTCATGAAATCGATAAAATGATTTCATGTCATATAAAATTAGCTAAATCGAAATAAGAAATTCATCTTAAAGTATGCAATAGGTGTATAACTTATTGCATCAAATCAATATGAAGTGACCTGTTTAAAATATATATTCATAATGAATGGAAAATAAAGAAAAAGCAATTTGAATGCGTCGGAATTTAAGGCAATCAGCGCTTTTACACGAATCACATTTGTATTTATTAAAACAATATGTAAAATCGTTACAAACATACTTAGACATTCCTAATGATAATATAGAGCAAGTGGTATTTCAAGTCCTTACCTGATATCATAATTAGGTAATTATTGTAGTCAAGCTACATGAATACATCGATAATTTGATAAATATGTTAAACGTAGTCATAAACATATTACATACAGATTTTGTAATATACACAATGATTATTAACGTCAAATTACAATAGCACTCTTTTTCCATTATGTAGTATAAGCTCAATTTATACGTCACTCTCTAGAAACATTTGGGGGGGGGGGGTTCTCACGGGACACTTAAAAACGCAATTCTCTGTCATACACACTCTCACCCACGGTCATGACGGTAGGCCCCATCTGAAATTTGTGAGAGACATGGAAGAAATTCACAACATATCGTTTACGAATATTACAGAAGTGCAGCAGGTGTCTAATGGCAAGCGATAAGAAAAATAATGCACACTGAGAAAGTATTATTTATTGAATAAGCTAAATCCGAATTTAAAAAAAACACACTTCTTAAAGAATACTGTAAATGTACACTAAACGGTAGATTTGTATATGATGAAAATAAGAACTATTCCGAACTCTGTTTCCATCTAGTACGAGGGCACAACGGTAAGAATGGTTTAAACACCTAATAATCCGCTTCGAAGGTACGTTTTATCTCCAGCACGGCAATTATGTACATTAATAAGACATCAAGTCGCCCCCTTCTACGCAGGTGTAGTAAGTAAATACCAGATAAATTATGGCGAGTTGCAAGTGAGTTGAACGGCGATCAATACCAATCAAAAATTGAGTCGCGATCTTGTACCTTAATTGTACCTTGTAGATGTTGTTCCCGAAGACCTCCGCCAGGAAGGGTTTCTCAGGGCTGACGAGAGTGGGGCACTATTTCATTTGGCTTTGTGAGAGTTTTTGCTTATTTAATTTAGTTTTGAAAACTTCTAAACTTATTCTCTTGGGAGGTTGTTCCAGTGGGATATTGTGTCTGGGAAGAATGAGTTTGCCAGCTGGCTCATGGAGATGAAATTTGATACGACGTCGTACTGTTCATCATGGGACCGTTGTTGTCTAGATACTTTTTTGGAGGCGTATTTATCTTAGTCTAGGTCGAGTTCTTCATTGATGAGCTTGTAGAAGCTTGTGAGGCGTAGATGTTTTCTTCTATCCTCGAGGGGAATCCAGCCGAGTGTAGTCATCATATTGGTGACACTGATTTTTTTCTGGAGTAGTTCCCTATCACAAATCGGGCTGCTCGCCTCTATACCATTTCTAGCAATTTAGTGTTCTTGACGGTACTTGGGTGCCATGCTATAGAAGCATACTCAGGGTGGGGTCTCACTAAGGTGTGATAGAGTCGTTCTTTAACTGTTTTGGAACAGTTATTAAAGTTCCTTCTGATGAAGTTTAAGGCTCTTGTACCCTTGGTAGTTGCATTTTGTGTCTGTTTATCCAATTTCGGGTTGTTTTCTATTTGGATCCTTAAGTATTGGTGGCTGTTGACCTCTTGGAGTTGTTCGCCAAGGAGTGTGTACTTGGTATATCCTGGGTCTCGTCTTCTGGAAATTCTCATGACAGAGCATTTTGACGCGTTGAATTTCATACCCCATACGTTTGCCCATGTGACTAGATTGTCGAGGTCTTTTTTGCAGTGATTTCTCATCTGAGAGATTAGATATTGTTCGATAGAGTATACAGTCATCTGCAAACAATCTTGCTGTGCTATGGACCACATCCGTAAGGTCACTGATATACAAGATGAATAAGTGTGGCCCGAGTACTGCGCCTTGCTGTATACCGCTCAAGACTGGCAACCAATCAGATGTTTTACCCATGACTACTGTCCTTTGGTGGCGGCACGTCAGGAAAGATCTTATCCACTCAAGGTTCTTGTTACGGATGCCATACATGTGACTTGTTACGGATTCCATACATGTGAAGCTTCGATCGACTCAGATTTGTCGCTAAGGCTTGGTAAAATAGGGCTTACGTGAACACTTCCGAGGAAAGGGTTTCACTTATTCTTTCTCTTTTGTCCCTAGTATTAAGGACGTGCAAAGACAAAAAAAAAACCCAATAAGTTCTGCTAGTCAGAACTCTCGTTAAATGTAGTTTGTATAGTCGAATGGTATGAGGTACGTTTACAGGTCTATATTGTATTACTTTTGAAGTTTTGAGTATTTAAGTGTTTTCATACTTCCCAGACTTTACATAAACATACGACAGTATTTTCTCATGATATCTTATTATTCCTTCAACTAGTATTCTTCAACTGTGGAAGCCCGGTCACCAATTTGCATAGGTATTTCTCTTACTTGGGGCGCCTGTACAGTGCGTCCCAGAAAAAACGAAACCCTAAAACAAAGGGTTATTGTGACCACACTATGTACTCTATGACAATAATTATCTATTTTCCAAAAACTAGAAGTATTATGCTTTTAAATGATACCTAGATGGCATCCATCTGTACATGCTTTACCGAGCAGCAGCATTTTGAAAATGACATGTAAAAACTCAGTTGTGCCAGATTTGGGTAAAACCGTGAAAACGTTAGGATCACATGCGAACATGACACAAGGGAAATACCAGCTTTAAGAGATATGATACGTGAAATTCCTTCGTGTGATGACATGCATTCAATCAGAAATTCATAAAACACGGGTCAATACCAATTTCCAGTGGTGTCAGGGGTGTACGCCCCCCCCCCCCCAATTTTCTAAATCAGTAAATATCCCTCAAAAGATGAAAAAGTGTTCCTCCTGTGATAGGAAAGGTGCCCCTCCTGAGGTGGGAATTTGCCATAATCTTGATATTTTTTCTGCCTTATGTGCCCTTTCAACCTGGTATTTCCTTTTGATGACAATGAAAAGTGCCACTGACTTTACTTTTATGAAAAAGATCACCTTTCTGTCCGCTTTGTTCTTAAAAGAAATTGCAGTTCTTCAAAATTAAAAAAAAATACTTTTCATTTCGATTGCACGTACCATTTCAATACAAAACATGCCCTTTCTTTTACCCCCAACATCAACAAAACATTGACCATCCTTTATATCATGATGAGGGCATTATCCTTACCATCGTTATTGAAAGAAACACAGGAAAACAGTCTTCTCGCAGGGTTTTAAAAAGTCATGTTACATTTGGGTTATGTTTGCATGTAATCCTAACGTTTTCACGGGTTTACCCAAATCTGGCACAACTGAGTTTTTACATGTCATTTTCAAAATGCCGCTGCTCGGTAAAGAATGTACGGATGGATGCCATCAAGGTATCATTTAAAAGCATAATACTTTTAGTTTATGGAAAATGAATAATCATTGTCATACAGCACACAGTGTGGTCACAATAACCCTTTGTTTTAGGGTTTCGTTTTTTCTGGGACGCACTGTAGATCATTATATAAACATGTGATTTGGTGAAACTTCTAGGTTCTCGTGTTCCTAGTTTTGAACTCAATCTTTGATGATGAGACACAGACGACGTTTCCCTCAACGATGGGTACGAAATTATTGGATGATTCAGAGAATTTCTAGTACACATCGGAACTGTCTATATTACGTGTAGTGGATATCACTGTCACATTGCCACCCTTGCCTTCACCCGTGACAACAGCAGCTGATCCTTCTGGGGATACGGTGAGAAGAAGTGATCGACAACCATGGCTCTCCGATTCTATGAGGGTGTCCAGCAGGTGTCCTTCCATGGTGAACCTTTGGAGAGTTCTCAGATCTCGCTCACACTTCCACAATACGTACAATAGTTTCTTGTTGTCGCATCCGATCGCAACTTCTTTCCATTCAGGACGAGTGATGGTTCGTAAGAGCTTTCCGTTTCGGTCAATGATAGACATCTTCGATGAATCGTGGGTGAACAGTATCTGATCAGGACTGCAGGGACATACTGCAATGTGGTTCGGTTGAAGAAAGCCAGTTGGGATCGTCTCAATCATGGTACCGTTTGGAGATACGACGTAGATTAGATTTCCCTCCGCACAACTGATGTATATGTTATCTTCGAGATCGGAAGCGATATCATTGCATCGAAGGTTCAAAACTAATATATTCATTAACTTCTCGTTCAGCAATAATAATTTCTGAGAAGACTCAAACAATACGACATTTATTACTGCAAATCGAAGATCTGAAAGTGATATCAAAGTACCCCTTTTTGAATAAAGGTTGACTCTTCTTTCAATGACGAACTTCTCCGCGACCCAGTAGGCAGCACTGGTTTGTCTTATAGCAAAATAGGAAAACGGTTCCCACACAACTTGTTCTCTCTTATGGTATTTGCCGCCATAGTCTTTTAGATAGTGCGATAGTTCTTTGCTCGAATCACTCGGTCCTTCAAATCGAGCATATACAGCTAGTCGTCCATCCCTTGTGAATGTCACATCTGTAGGCCCTGTAAGGGTTTCCACGCTGATATTTCTTCTCTGTCGACTGGCAACAGCCAGAGACCCAAAACGTGTTTCATGGTTAACCTTGAAATCCAGCTGAGAGACTGTCTTGCTGATTGCTTCGATGCTGGATCGATCTGGTGTCTCGCAGAGTAGGTGGTCAAGAGAATTTAGGAGCTCCTTGAATGAAGTAGCTAGACTATACTGCTTATTGGCCATCAATAGATCGTTTGCTCTTAGTTGGACTTTCTTCAGGTTTTCAGCATGTCGCTCGACCTTGTGTCTCAGTTCTAATAGTGTCTCCATTTGCGAATGAAGAAACTTTCCGTTTTTGCAGCTTTGGGCACATTTCCAACGGTCCGTACAACTTGTGAAAGCAGCTTCGATTCGATTGTCAAAGTTTTTGAGAGATCGCTCAACATTATCTACCCAAGCGATGACTTCTATGCCTTCTGCACTCTGTAGGGTAGCCTTTGATAATCGTGATGAAATCTCTTCCCTCATTGTTGGGGCCAATACTTTCACTGGAAGACATTGATGGTTACGATGGTCTGTTCCAGAGCATTCCTGACAGACTGGACTTAGACAGGTAGTGCAGAACAAATCTACCTTTCTCCCTCTGTGTTTTACGCAGACACCCGCCTGATCTAGCGTTTGATGCTTGTCTGCAGGCTTTCGAGTACTTGAAGGATTGGCTGACAGAGTATGGTGTCTAGAACTTTTCATCTTCTGATGCAACTCCCCGCATTTCTTACACATGACTTGTTCGCACTCCAAACAACTGACGTAGGACGACGTCCCCGCTGAATCGATGTCTCCACAAACCTCACATATTTTGGGTACTTCTTTTTTCTTCTGCTGCTTTCCAATTGCTTTCTCGAACTTTTCAACCAGGCTAATGGCGCGAAAATCCTGCCTTAGGGCTGATATCTCTTCATCTCGAAGAACTGTTTTCTCTTTACACAATGGACATGTAATAGTTCCACGTATTGCCTGTTGTTTCTGATAAGTTTCCAAACATCGCTCGCAAAAACTATGCAAGCATGTAAGCATACGTGGTGTTCTTAATTGCTCAAGGCAGAGAGCACACCCAACTTCTTCCTTCAGTAGAGAAAGATATGATGTGTCCGCGGACGCCATTTACTAGCAAAAGGACTGCCAATATTCAGTAAACAAACCATGCAAGCAACAAACAGTTTTAGATAAGGATCTTACTGAACATTAATATCCTTACAGCCTACATTACATGCTTTACATGTAAGATCTGCTATGTGCAAATCGCAAACACAACACGAAATTTCTTAAAATGATGTCAAGCAAGAATCAAAGAAGCTGGCAGTTATTATCCAGACTGGAATGCGATCTCAAGAAAATTACGCAATGTCGGTGGACCTCTCAAGCATAGTCCTGTCAAGACGAAGCAATGGTCAGTACTATCGTACCTCCAGGTAGGTATGGGTTTTCAGGATCTTCAGAACCACTTCAAGATATGGCCAGCAAAGACAGATGACCTTCCTTAGCTTTTTAGTTAGTTGTATCAGACAATGAGAGTTTGGATTAGATCATCCTTCAGATGCTGAGTAAAAGACAAAGTGAGAAAAACAAACCATTGCCATTGATGGCTGAAATGTTTTACCTTTATTGAGTGATTTGATAAGCTATTGAAAGAAACTGATTGAATCCATTGTTATTTACCATAATAATAGTTTAAGGTTCAGTTTAGTTAAGTTTATGTCGGATGTTGTTCGAAACGTATTTCCATGTTTGACTATGTTGTTTTTTTATTGTTCATTGAAGGTGGAAAATTGATAAGTATCGTTACAAATCGAAAATGATAATACACCTTAGTAGGTAATTTTGCACTTAGAGGGTGTGTCCAGCCTGGCATAAAGTTGGTTTTAATGTTTTTTTAAAAGGCAGCAAAAAATACAGAAACTGGTCAGTTTGAGAATTCGAAAGTTATCAATTGTAATGTTGTGATCGCTCAAAAACAAATTAGCATCTGCAGCCCTCCGTGTAAATATGGTGTGCAAAGACTTATTTATAATATCACCTTCTTCATTCTTATTAAATGAATATATTACATAGACGGGGACGCGTGGACATGTGTGTTTGTTAATTACATCTTGGGTAGACACTGTATAAGTATGATCAAATATTTAGGGAAATCATGAAGCAGGACATCGTATGAGGCCGACAGCCCGCGAAACAAACAACCCAGTAGACCAACGGCCAACAATGTCGGTCTATTAAAACCTCAGAAAAGTTAACAGAACGCCCACGAGGCTGCCATGTCGGTCTTGGACTGTCGGTCTGGTGGGCTTTGGGTCTTTTCTTATATAGGGTTCACTAGAACGACATTGTCGGTCTCGTCTGCTGTCGGTCTAGTGGGCTGTAGCCACATGGTGAACTGTTTTCAAAGGAAATCATAGGGTAGCCAACTTGTGCTTCATCGGTTACAACTTCTTTCCTTATCACTTATCGGATTGCTCTCAAACTTTTTGACCTGGGCCCCGTTGCATAAAACTTACCATTGATGGTAACTTTGCTATCAATAGTAACTTCCATTTAAACCTTGAATTTGATTGGCTGTTGAGCAATGTTACCATTGATGGCAGAGTTTCCATTAATGGTAAGTTTTATGCAAACCTACAGTTTAAACGCAACTCAAAAAATCCCAAGTGCGCGATCTTGATTGGTTGAAAATCAAGTTGCGTTCAACTTTTGATTTGCAAGAAAGCCCTGTTTCACTATTTTTTCTGTTTTGTTGATATTAACCTGATGCCAGGGTGGGCTTCCTTATAATACTACATAAATAGATAAAATCAACAAGCTAGCTTGTAGTTACGTGTATAATAAATATGATGGAACCTAAACAGAAGCTCTGTCTATTGTAGACTACAATGGGATGCAAAATATATTTCGTCTTGCAAAGTTGTAGAAAAGACCAAAGCATAATTATGGCAAATGCAAGTATATGAATATGAATAATGTGCACAACAAATATATATATATATAATATACATATTATATTGTAAGAAATTGAAATGTATATTCCGATGTAAATGTCAGCCATCATTTTGTGTTTTTATACAGTCCTGATGAAGATCATTGATCGAAAGCTTGACAAATAAAGGAGGACAATAAAAGCTACGACCGTCTCATAGTGACATTTCTTTCATTATATATATATATATATATATATATATATATATATATATATGTATATATATATATATATATATATATATACATATATATATATATATACATGTATATATATATACATACATAATTTAGGTACATTAAATGGACAAATTAGTGTAAAGCTGTAGTGAAATCAAATCTATGAGCATAATTATAATAGGATTAGAAGAAAATTCTTATTTCTTTCATTACTGTTAATCAGTCAAAGGGAGTGAATTTGGGGTAAAGATAAAGTTCTTGTCAAGTGATTACATTGTTTAAGAAGCTGTCTGACAGCAATCGGGAAAGATTGGTCATGAAGTACATAAGATTTGTGAGTACCGTGAGGGTTTTTTGCATATGAGAGCACTTGAAGAGCAATCCTTATCAGGGGGTTTTCTTCAATGGTATTCTTCCAAAGAAAGAATAAAAAAGCTCACAATTTATTTCTCACTTTTCCCAGAACTCAACCTTCTCTCTAATTAACCATGCTAGTCCAACATGAGAGAACACGTATGTTCTTTCAGCTACCTTGCCTGCCTCCCGGCCTTGTACAAAACATATGGCATTAGAGCTTTGATTTGAGTATGAACTTTCTTCTTTTAACCATGAAATTATTTTTTGTTCCAGGACAATAATGGTATTCTGTGGCAAGAACCGCGAGGACCCTTTTTCTTCAGTCAGGTGATCAAACTACTTGACTATGAAACCTGTAAGATATCCAGAATGCCTCACTGCATTAGCCTCACACATAAATATGGCATCATTATGGTCATCGATTCGGTATTGGACGGTGACTAGTGCCAGGGGCGGCGCTACAGGGGGGGCAGAGGGGTCGACCGTCCCCCCCCCCCCTATGACTTTTCAAGTAGTGAAAAAAGAAAAAAAAAGAAAAAAGAAGAAAAAGAGGAAGAAAAGGGAAGAAAAGGGAAGAAAGAAGAAAGCGGAGTATTAAAAAGAGAGGTCTTAAACATATAACTCTATATTACCCCTGTTATTTAATGGAGAAAAAATATGACGTCATCTTTAGGTCGTCTTGCCCCTCCTATCAAAATACCCTGGCGCCGCCCCTGACTAGCGCATACTATAACTTTCAACTTCACGTGTAGTTGATATCAGTGTCACATTGCCTTTCTCGCGTTCATCAGTGACCACGGCTGCTGAGCCATCTGGAGATACAGCGAGAAGAAGGGAATAGCAACTATGTTTTTCAGATTCAAAGAGAGTGTCCAGCAAGCGCCCTTCTATCGTGAACATTTGTAAAGTTCTCAGACTTCTTGCACACTTCCACAGCACAAACAGCTTCTTGCTGTCGCATCCGATAGCAACTTCTTTCCACTCAGGACGAGTGATAGTTCGGAGAACCTTTCCGTTGAAGTCAATGACAGATACCCTTGATGAATCGTGGGTGAACAGTATCTGATCAGGACTGCAGGGACATACTGCAATGTGTTTCGGTTCAAGATCGCCAGTACTGATCACCTTAATTATGACACCGTTTGGACGCACGACGCATATTATATTTGCCGTTGCACTGATGATGTATATGTTGTCTTCAAGATCCGTGACAACGTCAGATAAGCCTTTAACTGTATTGTTGAAACCAGGCATGTCTATGACATCCTCGTTGAAGAATGAAAGATGCGTGTCCTTTGATATGCCATAATGACGTCTTATTCCTACAAACCGCAGGTCTGAGAGTGATGTGAAAGCAAGATTTCTAAGATCGTAAAGCTTTAGCCTCATTTCGTTGCCAAATTTTTCTGCTACACGATAGGTAGTATCACTTTGTTTAATAGCATAGTAACGACTTGTTTCCCAAATAATTTGTGTTCTTTCTTTGTAAACATTACCATAAGAATGTGTATAGTACGATAATTCCTTCTTGGAGTCGGCAGGTCCTATAAATTCTCCAAAAATGGCAAGTCGTCCATCTCGCGTAAATGTGACAGCGCCAGGTCCATTTTCGGTATTAACACCGATGTTTCTTCTTTCTCGACTGGCAAACACCAGTGACCCGAAACGTGTTGGATGATTCTGCTGCAATTGCAGCTGAGAGACTGTCTTGCTAATTGCTTCGATGCCAGATCGATCGGGTGTCTCGCAGAGAAGGTGGTCAAAGGAATCCCGGAGTTCTTTGTATGAGGAGGCAATACGGTACTGCCCACTGTGCGCAAGGGCTTCCTTGCCTCTTGTTCGGATTTCTTCAAGGTTTTCTACATGGCACTCGGTTCTATCTCGGAGCTGTCCTAATTGCGTCTGTAAATGGATGAACCCTCCCTTCTTCCCTTTCAACTCATTTTTCCACTTTTCGGTACACCTAGTGAAAGCAGCGTTAATCCCACTGTTGAGGTGTTTGACAGATTGCTCGACGTTATCTACCATAGCGATAACTTCGGTGTCTTCTGCACTCAATGCAATAGCACTAGACAATCGTGACGATATTTCCCCTCGCAGGTTCTTGGCAACATCTTGCACAAGCGGACATCGATGATTACGATGGCTTTGAAGAGAGCATTCCTGACAGACTGGGGTTAGACAGGTAGTACAGAACAAGTTCGTTTTTCTTCCTCTGTGTCTTACACAGACTCCCACCTCATCTATAGCATGATGCTTTGGGGTAGTACTTGAAGCTGACAGAGTGTGGTGTCTAGAACTCTTCATCTTTTGATGCAACTCCCCGCACTTCTTACACATGACTTGTTCGCACTCCAAACAACTGACGTAGGATGACGTCCCCGCTGAATCGATGTCTCCACAAACCTCACATATTTTAGTTCCTTGCTTCTTTTTTTGCTCCATGATTTCTGTATCCTACCAAAGATTGGTCTCCAAACGGCACCTCTAGAGAAACTACTTTCATATATTAAAGCAACTGGATTTTAATAACAATTACATTCATCATAACAACAATTCGAATACAACAATGATTTTAATTAAGTAACAAAAGGATCATTACTATGCCAATCAGCAGTGCAGTTACAGGCAAGTCTTGAAGCAATGTTGATAGTTCTCCCTATAATGTCGGTAGTCCTGTACAGGCGGATCAGGGTCATTTGCCACCACAGCCCTACTACCGTTTGGTCATATACGCTGAGACTACTGAGATGACCAGCAAAGATTGAGGGGCAATGATGTTGTATCCTGATGATAGATTTTCAATGATTATCTTCCAGATTCTGAAGAAAAAGTAAAAAACAAAATGAACTATATTTACAACAACACATATAAATATATATAACTATGATGAAAAAGTAACAAAATCATCCATATAATGCACTTTCCCATTTTCTTGAACCTCTGAAGTGAAAGTACAAATGAAATTTAATTTTTAAAACTGGTTGAATTTGACCCAATAGAAATTTAATGTATGGGCAAAAATATCAAAATTAGATAACATGGAACCCCTCTTCTTCATTTTAAAAAATCCGGACGAGAAACTAGGAATCAGGTGTACTTAGATTTATCTGAAAATTTAAGAATAATTGACTCCTCTCTTTCTTGCTTTCTCTCTTTTTCTCTTTCTCTCTTTTTCTCTTTCTCTCTTTCTCTCTTTCTCTCTCTCCCCCCTCTCTCTCTCTCTTCCCTCTCTCTTGAGAATTTGATTCTTTAAGCATTATGTTTCCTTTTGTTTGCCTTTGTGCATGGAATAGCACATAAAAAACGAACGCTCACGAACTTGACACAAACAACATTTCTGTCATTCTTAATCGATCAGTCATCATGGAGAGTAAACATATGAAACAATCGAAATAACAGTGCCGTATATAGAGAGAGTCTGGCCAACTCGGTTTCAGTTGGTAACAACATGGCGTATACTGTATTCCTTTGTTACGTGCTTGCCTAAACAACTGGAGCAGAGTTGGCCAGACTCTCTCTATATACGTCACTGCGATATAAGTTCCAATGGCGCCCTCGCTAATCTTGAGTTCAGTTGGAAATGCACTTCGGGAGAAACTGGCTTAAAGTCATTTTGAATTGTTTATAATGCAGTACTAGGTTGGTCATTTGGATCAGCAAAATTAAAACAAAATAACTGTAACTTGCTTGAAGACACATTCACTGGAACCAGGTTATATCAAGGAGTTATCACTGGTTCTGTTAGGCCTACTTGACACGCGGTCGGGAAGGCTCACTCATTTTTTTCTGATATTTCTGTACTTGTTACTCAGCTGTTACGAATTTACAACCAAAATAGTTGGCAGATATCATTTATTTGTAGTAATGAGCAGATCAGTGTTGGTTTGTTTTAAAACAAAAGATTCCTTTTATTTTTCTTTTAAAGAGTGTCTTTTTGAATAAAAGTGTTCACACGTAGCACTGCTAAAACTGAATATAGGTTTGCATAATTATACCTGGGAATGCTGATTGATGCTTTTTTAATACTGAAAATTTTCTGACAAGCAAAAAAATGGTCATCACATTTTTCGGATGCCTGTTTACTCCCATATTCACAGGGAGCGCTTCTAGCATCCCTGCAGCACCCCCCCCCCCCCCCCCCCTGCAGCACTCCCAGCACAGCATCATCGACTTTTTCAGGGGTGCTAAAGTTTTATTATCTTTATTATTGTTACTCACGAAAGAACATCTCAATATAAATGGAATATCGCGAACATTTCTTTCGCAGTATTTGATGTATTATTCACACGTATTAATTATTAATTAATTACTATTAATAGAAGTAGAAGTGAAATATTTTAATGACTTTTCATGATTCTAATGATGAAAATTTCTCAACGCCAAATTATTCTCGTTTCCTAGACATTTTAGAAGAAAACTTTTAGACAGTTCTCAAATTAAATTTCAACAACAGTACTCAACATCACGTATATCATTTTACATGAATAATAAATAGTGATATGGGTAACAGAACTATGGAAGTAAACCCTATAGCTTAACAATAATCATACAACATTACTAGACTGAGAAACCTGTTCAAGGAAACGTTCTTTTAAAATAGAAAGAGGAATTAAGAAGACGAAGAAGCAGAAGAAGGAAAAGAAGGAGAAGAAGAAATAAGAAGGAGAAGAAGAAGAAAAGAAGAAGAAGAAGAAGTAGGAGTAGTAGAAGAAGAAAAGAAGAAGAAGAAGAAAGAAAACAAGAAGAAGGAGCAGGAGAAGAAGAAGAAGAAGAAGAAGAAATAAGGAGAAGAAGAAGAAATAAGGAGAAGAAGAAGAAAAAAGAAGGAAGAAAAAGGAGGAGGAGAAGAAGAAGAAAAACGATAAAGAAAAAGAAGGAGAAGAAGAGATAGAAGAAGAAGAAGAAGAAGAAGAAGAAGAAGAAGAAGAAGAAGATGATGATGATGATGATGAAGAAAGGGGGAGAAAGGGAAGAAAAAGAAAACTAAACCTCAACATCACTTACGTATAACATAAAGAATGAATGATGATGATGATGATGTATGATATTGTATGAATTGAATTGAATTGACTTTATCAAACATCATTGACATATGTACATCAATATTTTGTTTCAACAAGAAAACGGGAGAGAGAAAATAGTAAGAACTTATATACATATCAAATAACAAAATATCGTAACAGATCAGTGTATGTTAGTAATATTTGATTCGTATATACATCTACATAGATTGATATAATATAGTTTATTTTAGAATTCTCCCCTTAATGGTATGATATCCTTTATGTAATTTGCTAGACTGAGTATGACATATTCGTTATCTAATTTCATTAAGAATATGAACTTTTCTTCTGCTCTAAGAAAAGTAAAAATAGGGTATTTTAACGATAAAGCATCTAAGAGGTTTTTTCTTTGTTCATTGAATTTAGGGCAAAATATCAGTGTGTGTAGTTCGTCACCAATCTCTCCTTCCTCACAGTCGGTGCATATTCTAAGATGTATTGGTGTTTTCTCAAATTTTTCCAAATTCAATGACAAATGCTCCCCAAACCTCTGTCCCATACAGAAGGATGGGTTTAATAAGTGACTGGAACAGACGCAAAGCTAGTTTTATATTTTGGGGATGAGTACCGAATGATTTGTAAAGTTTGAACATTGCTCTTTTGGGTATTTCTACTAGATTTTTGTTTGCGCTGTTGAAAGTGCCAGCAGCATTCATAGTAATACCTAAATAATTGATTGAAGGATTTTTTGATTGAAGGATTTTATTGATCAAATTCCATTCTTGCAGCCCGAAGACTGAATTGCAATGGTTACAATTTAATGTACAAGATAAAAACAAGTCACAATCAGTTCACACAATACTTGTCAAAATAATGAAATTAATTAAAATTGTAGTAATAATAATATTTAAATTGTAGTAATAATATTACCATTATAGTATCAAAAGTCGAATAAATTTCATTTTCAGTTATGCAAATTAAAATTGGCATTGCAAGAATATTCATAATTCGTAACAGAGGATTGACTTTTTATATTAATATAAGATTTGTAATTATTGCAAATTCGGTAAGGCAGATTCGGTGGGGTAGAATACTATTGCACTAGCTATCATTTAAAGAATAGGTTACATTACAGACGAACGGCTTGTAGAAAATTGAAATGTATTGATCATGTGTATATACCGAAGAATAATATATAATTGGAGTAGAGTATGGTTGTGGCAAAATAATTAGCATAAATAGGAGGTTGGTATTGTAATACTGGTATAGGATCGTCGTCTAAGACATTTAAAGACAATGACATTTAAACATACATGTACTTCTATTTCTTTGAGAAGAAAAATAAAGTAGACAAAATTGCAAATAACTGATTTGTTTTACAACTTCTATCACTTCACCACGTATTTCAAAGTTGTGGTTCTTCAACATTCTTCCATTTTTATTACAGATGAGTATTTTTGTATTTTTTATATCAACTTGTAGCAACCATTTGCTGCAATATTCTTCTAACCTGGGGAGCGTTTCATCAAGAGTTTTGTCAGTGATTTTTACCGACAACTGTTATAAGCTACTGAAATCCTTGCATCTGATTGGCTGAGAGCAAATTTGTCGGTAAAAATCACCGACAAAACGCTTCATGAAACGCTCCCCTGAACTATATCATCAGCAAACATCAGGCAGTTTACCAGTTTTCTGTTGAGAGATACTGGGTCTGTTCCAATCACTCCTATATCATTAGATAGGTCATTCAAGTATAAATTAAATAATGTTGGACTTAAAGTACAGCCTCGTTTGACCGCAGTGTTTGTTGTAAAACAAGGTGTAATTCCATTTGTCAATTTGATACTTATTCGTAACTTTTTATACATATCAGTAACAATATCGTAAAAATTTCCCCCTATTCCATTATTCAGTAGCTTATAAAAAAGACCTTCCCGCCAAACATTATCGAATGCTTTTTTCAGATCTATAAAACACAGATAAATCTGTCCTCTTTCTTCTTTCTCTTTTTGTTTTACATACCTATCAAGTATGGTCTTTAGCACAAAGATGTGATCCACTAGCGTACCCAAGGGGGGGGGACAACTTTTGACAGAAAAAAATAAATTTTCCGCCATTTTAGACCCTTTTTTTTTTTTTGCCTGTCAGAGAATTATGGAGAAAAACATCTGCTGCTAACCCCCCCCCCCCCCTACTGAGCGACTTTTTGAGGGCTGGCAAAATAAAGATTGGCGACTTTTTGAGGGCTGGCAAAAAAAAGATTGTCGCCACCCCCCCCCCCCCCCCCCCCCCCCCCCCCCCCCCCCCCCCCCCCCCCCTCCGAGCGAGTTTTGGAGAGCTGGCAAGAAGAGAAATATACGGGTCTCCCTCCAAGCAGAATTTGACAGTTGACAAAATTTGCCCCCCTGGTTAAAATTCCTGGGTACGCCACTGATGTGATCAGTTGTTCTATTACCCTCTTTAAAACCGATGTGGTTACAAATATTCAAGTTGTTTTCATTGAGATATTTGACTAGTCTCATGTTCAGAACACTGCAAAATAGTTTTCCCATACAACTTGATAGATATTCCCCTGTAATTAGCAAGGTCATTTTGGGAGCCCGCTTTAAATATCGCAATTATATAGCTTTCAGACCATTTTTCAGGAAATTCACCACTTATGAGTATCCGCCAGAACTGGGGAAAAGTGATACTCTCTCGCTTTCAACATTTCATTTAGAATTTTATCACAACCAGGTGCCTTTTTGTTTTTTAATTTATTTATACATTCAAAAACGTCTGCTGGTGAGATTGAGAAATCCAAGGTACTAAATGTCTTTTTTAAAGGACTGTCTTTTATAGACTTCTAATTTTTTTTTCTATATTAAGTATTTGTTCTTTATTCATAAGATTACGAAAGTAATTATACCATTTTGTGGGAGACATTTTGTCAGAAAGAGGTTCTCTTGACGCATGTAATTCATAAAGTTCCTCTATGATATTCCACAATTCTTTTGAGTTTGTGTTTTCAATATTTCCATCTGGTTTAATAATTTTTCCTAGCTATTCTGATATTGTCTTTTAGTCTTTTCTTATTAAGTTTTCTATATTTGTAGTAATCATTTCTTATCTGTTTATCAAAAGGTTTCTTACATACTTGCCGAACAAAGATATTTCACTCTTTTTCCCAGAGCTAAGCTTTCTTGGTCTCTGTCTACCTTAGATTTCTCCTTACTCCTCTTTGTTTTACGATTTCTATAATTAGTCTCCTGAATCATTGGTGATTCTGCTACGTTTAAGATACAGTCAGTGATTTCTTGCAAGGCACTGTCACTGCCTTCTTGAGTATGCTCAGTGTTTATTCAGCAGTAATAAAATGCTGTCTCTTTATTTTGTTGAGAGTTCAACGCTATTTCATATTGCTCTCTACTTTGTTGCCCCTGTCACTTAAATTTCAAAATATGTGATCTCAAATCAGTGACATTGCCTAGATTATTTCGATCATTTTGAGTTTGCATATCGCAGCAGTGTAATGCTTTGATTTTAGTTCGATGGGGCAATGGTCCGAATAAATGTTCAGTGGCAAAACCTGAAAAAATAAAACGTGTTCATACAGATCTTTTTCTACTATTGCATAATCATTTAGGCTAGGTGACAGTCCATGCATACCGTAACAAGTGAATTTTCCAGTTATATCTCCTATTTTTCTTACATTTATGATACACATCTTACACATCTTACACAGTAGACCGCTTCGGTAATGTATGCAAATTTTATACATACCTTTCACACAAAGGTTGTTCTTGACAACCTGAAAGCTTGCCGGAGGCTTGCAGGACATAGCAACAGATAATGTATGCAAACTGGATTCCAAGCATTGAGGCTCATTTATAAAAAGCAGGTTAATGGAATAGCTCGTCACTAGGTGCTCAGAGAATTATGTGAATAAATTTGTATACATTACAGAAGCGGTCTATTCTATTATGTCCCTCCCTCTACTATTCGCATGTCTCATATCTTTGGTTTTCCTGTTAATAATAGGGTAATCTGTTTCACATTCCCATGGGAGATTCATTGCTGCATTATCCATGCATAATGAGTGATCTGACAATGTATTTGTATTTCAATTGAAATCACCCATTGGACACTGACCATTCACTGTGTGAACAGCACTGTCAATTTTTATTTGCCCAATTACATCAATATCCGAGGAGTATGTTGATTTATTGGATTTATAAAAAGGGAGCAAACAAAAACATCTTCTTTCAGATTAAAAACTTCCTTTTTTAGCTTGATCCATGAATATTCACTACAAGTATTGTGTAAAAAAATGACACCTGCTTTAATCTCATTTTTAACGTAATTTGCAAGTCCTCCAGAATAATGTGTTGCTTTCTTTTTCCGAATTCTATGTATAAATTGTCCAGCAAAACCGTTCACTTGCAAAATGGATCAGGTCCACATTTAGTTTCTGAAAGGCATACAATATCGTGATTGTTATATAAGCTTTCAACCTCCTTTATATTAAGTTTTGAAACAGACTTAATCCCATCTGGTCTCATGGTTATTCCATTGGTATTCCAATAGCAAATATCAATACTGTTTTCCTTCACTTTGAACACATTTACCTTATATATATATATATGAATATATATATATGTATATATATATATATACATATATACATATATATATATATATATATATATATATATATATATATATGTGTGTGTGTGTGTGTGTGTGTGTGTGTGTGTGCGCGCGCACGTGTGGGTGTGCGTGTGTGGGGGTGTGTGTGTGTGTGTCTATTTCTAATTCATGTATGCATTTCTCCTTTGGTATAGTAATGCGCCGGTTTTTATTGGTTTCCTGCTTGATTAACTGAGTTGACTCGATCCTGATAGTTAACATTATCATTATTATCTTAGATTGTATGAATATAATCACAAATCGTAACTCAAAAAAATTTACACAACTTTGACCATCATGGAAGTCCTTCTCAAAAAAACATCTTTTAAAATAAACACGAAAACGTTGAGTGACAAAAACACTGTATAGTTTTACCGCAAATTCATATACATACCCATTACTTTTGCCGACTTGTGAATTTTACCTGACATTATTATTATCTAAAATTCAAAAATTAATTTATATATATATATATATATATGTATACATGTATTACGATTATTTTGTTTAATTTTTGTTACAAGATTTAGTTTGAGGCCTTCACAGATTTCAATCTTATAAAATAGAACTAGCATTATTATCATTATTATCATCTGCATACAATTACGTTTTACTCACTTGGACATCAAACAGGTAATCTCTAATGTGAATACACCACAACTTATGAAATATGTAGACGAAGCATTCCTTTCATGTGATATCCCGTTCTACATCCTTTAATATGATGCAGAGGAAGTCCATGGACTATCGATGTGTCCATACGTCTTCGCATTTGCAGATGTACACCTATAGAGCGCAGCTAGGAATTAGAAAGAGTGTGCTTGGATTCGCCTCTTGATTGCTGATTGGGATTTTTTGAGAAGAAATATCATAACCTAAACACTCCCCAGGAATGGTTAAAAAAATCCTTCCGCCCGATATGCAAATGTGAGGATGTAAGCCTTTTCACATACTTCATCATACATATCTTTGTTTAAAATGAAAAATTGGCATGCTTTACATTTACGTCACAATAGGATTTTTCATCATGAAAATATTCAGGGGGTGTTTTCAAGCTCAAACAGTTTATTGACCTGTCAGGGCATTCTTTACAACTGGCATCATTTGAGCTCCATGCGCCAACTCATAAAGTCCCTAATATTTCATCAGCAAACTGTTCTTCATGTTCTTAGTCTCTCATGGTGATATTCTGCATTGTTAGTAAAATTATATTTATTATGTTTGACTATTACATGTTTCCAGTTATGCTGTATTTCAATAAATTTTATAGTCCTAATTAATTCAAAAATAGAAATGACACCATCGTTTACGAAATCTAACATCCGTAGGTGTGTTACAGGTGTGTTGTCAACTTATATTGTCGCTGGCGACAATACTTGCCAAAGTCCACAACACATTCCATTGTCGCAAATTTGCACATAATATTGCGGGCAGTAACAATATAATATGCCATCTTAACAGATTTAACCCCAGAGAAATTAATGTGACGCTCGTCAAGCTGTTCACTATAACATAAACACAAAGTTAAGCAAGTCTTGCTCAAAATATGTGTTGATTAATAGTTTATTTCATAGGTTTGGTGGCTTCATTCTGATACTTTGTGAAGCTACTGCCACGATAATTTCATATCATTTCATTTGTTCTTTATTCGCTTTCAAATGCACATATAAAAATATAAAAATATATAAATATATGCATATGCAAAAAACCCAAACAACATCATCAAAATGTAGCAGGGTAAATTCAGAGTGTTCATTAATATGAGATAATTAATTTTCCTCACACTCCTCTCGATTAAAAACCCCTTCATAAATAACAATCCCTTGAGTTTATCGATTCCTTTATTTGTTCAAATATGCAAATTCTGTCTCATTATGTACTTTACATTGCACGGCCCAGTGCTCTTGAATTTCTTTATTATCCGTGAAGTACTTATGATTCAGGAATCTTATGCCACCTTCCAATACAGAATGAGCTCCGTATCGGGCCATTCCAGCTATTATGTGCCACTGTATAATTTTTGAAATTCAAAGCTTTCACAACAAAAGATAAACATCTTTTAGCAAACCATAACTCTGGATCCATGACACATGCTAAAAATGGAAGTGTGTCTGCTATGGAATTTTCCAAACCCTTCTTGCAACCCGCCATTGTCTACAAATACTATCGATGTATTAATTTATCAAAAAAGAGGATATAACTGTGAGCCTTAGCAACCTGAGCAATATCTATGGAACAATACCTATTATCTAGATGAGAGTTAACATATTTGAAATTATACAAAGACATATTACATTATCGATTATAATTTCTAACATACTATAAAACATCAAAATCATTTATATATTTAGAAATAACATGCCCTAAATGAGTTACTATTGATGCAGTATCTACTTGTCTTCCATTTTATCATGATCCCTGGATCCATAACTGGTTTACCATTACAGTTAAAAACTATTAACTGACTCTTAATGACCCTGTCACACATCGCCGGATCGGCCCAACGTACAAGAAATGGATGGTATTTTGTTTATCTGTTGTTCAAATCGTCAATCCGGTGGACAAAGTGTAAATTTTCATTTTGCAGGATCGTACATGCACGGTCCAGGTGCCGAATAAAACACACAAACAACGCACCTGGGGCGATTGGATACAGGACAGTGAAACTTGCGCAAACGCATGAGAAACGAACATGCACCGCATGCCCACCGGATAAAACGCATGAGGAACGAAAGAGTGACGCATGAAACGTACATCGAACGTCAGAGAACCATTCACGTGACGGAATATATTGCCCATCCAAGAACAGGCCAGTATATATTCGTTAAACATCAGTTCCATGTCCTGTTCGTATACTGTGGATGTGCTGTAGATATCCTGTAGATATGCTGTAATCATCACTTATGGCCGTCCTGTCCGTTTGTCATTCGTAACTACATGCGTTTTGACTGGTAGGCGTCCTCTGGCTATGCGGTGTGTATGCGTTTGATGTGCTGTACATGCCCGTTCCATCCGTCCAATCTCTTGCAGTAACGGACCCTGCTGGACGCCGAGCAGATAGAAACGCGTGGAAAACGACCAAGTACAATACACATACAGGAGAAAAGGCACAACCATCGTACAAGGGCCGGATATCGCTATCCGTTTCTGGCGAGAAAAAACTTTATGCATACACAAAGTTTTCTGGCCGCTTTGACGGAAATCACCTGACGGTGGACGTCCTTTCAAAGGATAAAAACAACACGAAACGCATTATATCAACGGATGCCAAAAATCGACATTCGTTTCTCATGCGTTTAACCTATCCGGCAAAGTGTGACAGGCGCATTAAGAATAAAAATATTCCGTTCTTTTATAGCGCGTATTACATTATGATATAACATGCGTTTCCAAAGAGTATTTTGGATATTATTTCCCCGGCTTTAGCTCCGGCAACCGTTACCAGCACACAGTGGATGCCAAGGAATAACCCTACCTGGTACCCATTTACCTCAAAAGTAAATTAATGTATTGCCACAGAACGTATAGTGCGACAGGGATTCGAACCCCGTACCGTGTGCTTTACAGTCCGAAGACTTAACACTTCTAGACAAATTTGCATTCTATTGTTGCTTACAAAGGGGTAAGGCATGTTTTCTTGGCAAAAATCGTGCCAAATATTGGGTAATTTCTGCCGAATTTGGGGTACATTATACTAAATTCTGAGCTATAAAAATAGAACCTTCATAGCATGCGTGTTCCTATTTTACCCAGAGCTATCCATACAGAGAGTCCTGACACTGGAGGTCGCTTCTGATTGGTCAGTCATTTCATGGAGCTTCAAAAAGTTCCCTCTCGTAAGAATGTACGTGAAAAAGAACTATTGGGATAGTTCCCTTTCACGTACATGACAAAGACCGCGTACGCGTAGGCTTATTATGCGCGATCAACGCGCTCTGATTTTACCCAATAATGGGTAAAGATTTCCCAACCTATTTTTTGTTTGTTTGTTTTTTTTTTACGCCGAGGGAGAGGCACTAATAAAGTAAACTAATTTTTATAGGTTATTTGCATAATTGCGAGTTTTATTACCTCATGTCAGCCCACAAAGTTCCACTCAATGAAATATACAAGGACAAGTGAACATAAAGTGGTTACATTATACATGTTATATCCGATATTTATTTTCAAAAACATACAAAAACATGATTTATGAGAACGCTCCAAGCAATATATTTGCCGCGTTCAAAGAAACATATGGGCCTACATTATGTAGATTTAGCTATTGCATCTCAATCCTTTCACACGGAAAACGCCTGGTTTGAAATTTTCCGGGTAAATTATTATCCGTATATAATCGCATTAGTTCACCGGGTATTTGGTACTTTGATTAGAGAAGATGTGCTTAAAATGACCAGGCAACGGGGTAAAAAGTACCAGATTTGTGTTGGCTACCGGTCAACCCGGAACTCTGGTAAAGTTTAACACTTTTTGTGTTAAAATTTTACAAGGAGTTTTCCGGGTTGTTTTCTACTTCTGTTGATGAAAGAAAATTATTGAGGCCGTGAAAATGTGTAAATTACTTTGAATAAATTTTCAATTCGATATTTACATGCTTACCCAGCTGTCCAAAGCACATTTTGTTTCACAACCCTAAAACTGTTTTTTAAAATGTAATTAATTGTAGCATATGATATGCGCATACATTACGTACTCTGACTTCCACCAGGCTTTCTTGGATGTGGAATATCGCCATCTTTCGACAAACAGGGGCGATGTGACTAAAGTTGCGAGATGCTTGATAATTCATAGTAGTTCAAATTTAATTCATCAGCACATTCTGACTTCGTCGTTAATAGTGTGAATAATTCCATCAGATATGGCTTTTCTCTCTCACAACTAAGTTAAAGATAATTACATTGCTTAGCAGTTTAAGCTCTTTTAGATTCCAAGAACATCTGAAAGAACATTAAAATTCTGAATCCGAAATTTTAGCCCAAGACATTGTAATCTTTCCCAAGTTTAATTTAAACATGAAGACAAGGTCTTATAATTAAATTTTATTTAATGAAAACATAACAAAGTTAAATTGTTTTCTTTTACTGAGATCAATGAGAATTCGATCATACACACATGTCATCTTATCAACTATAGTACGTTATTTATCATATCTTTTTCTGTCATTGTAAAGCATGTAATTGTTTACTTACATTTGATATTATTAAAAGGATTTAAAAAACAATGAAATTTACTGATACGTATACATGCAGGAGTGCATTTTTTAATCAATCCTTACAACAAATAATATATTCATTTTCTTCTCTAAGTATTTCAACAAAGTGGTAAGCCTCGGAAAAGAAAGACGACGGTAGATGGAATAACTGACTATCTTATCTTCTCTCTTAATGCAGAAGAGTGGGAATCCACTTTTTAGGATTCATATTAGGTGTCACCTTCTTCGGAGCTGAATCCGAGTAGCGATTGAATTACTCTTTGGGGCGTCGATCTAACTCCACTGAAAGGAAGTGATCCCTATTAAACTCCTCAAAAAAATGACTTTCCACTCCTGTAAAGAGAATTTATCTTACTTCATCTTTCTTTAACACGATAAAAACTACTTTCGAAAAATAAACTCAAGGGCAATTTCAAAGGCCTATTTTACTGCCCATAGAAATCAGGATCAGATTACGTAATACGCCATTGTAATGTTCGCACATTTCTAAAGGTGATAGACAGGGCTATTGAAATTGCCTTCAGTTGATTTTTCGAAAGTATTTTTTTTATCGTGTTCTTTGTACTAACGAAACAAAGTTCAATCTTATGTTTTTAAAATGATAATAAAGATACTGAAGGAAATGGCAAGTGACATGCAATACAGCGATGAAAAACATACTTCAGTAAAATGTTACAAACCTAGCTCACAAACATTCACGCATATTCACAAAAACGATTGGCTTTCTACTTACTACGTAAGACAACAATCTTACGAGGATAATAATAATCATAGTGTGATTACTTTCAAAGATTTAAAAGGATATTGTTAAAAATGCAAATACGTGCACACATAGAACATCGAAGCCAAAATCTAGTCATGCCGAAATGAATGTAATACAAATTTCAACATTTCAACATGTACATCTATAAAGGAATATCCTTAAAATTAAGTCTTGAGGAATAAAGTTTATGTCGATCTCTGTGACATTGTGAGAATGGCTTTGGTATGCGATTTGGCCTGTCATTTGACATTACTATTATGCAACCTAATATTTTCATTTGATACTATGCAATTTAGTATCATGGGGAAAAGTTTACTTTCATTAAAATTGTCCCGTATATCATGCATGTATATAAACAAAAAGCCGTGTTAACATGCGTACAAAACCGACTTAGTCATGGCAAAAATACATTTGTCACACAAAAAAATAAGTACTAAAATAGTTTCCTATTTCCACGCCTCATTTTAACTCATGTTTGTATTCAGGGCTATAAAATCATCCAAAACCAATTTGATATTAAAAAAAAAAAAAGAATTAAAGATTCTTACATTCTGACATAGTGTACCATCAAAAATGAATACTTGATAATCAAAGAGAAATACCATTTTCCACGAGGTAAACTAACTAGAAAATTTTTGAAATGACAGCTATGCAGCATTACTCCATCTACGTGACTTTTATTAAGTACTTTTAAGAACAATGGCGATCATCAAAAAATCCCTGTTTATTAGTGGTTTCGTTCATTACATTTGCGACGCCTTGTCATCTTACCATGGTATTATCTACCCTGCCAATCCAGTATTGTATAACGAATTGCAAGTTGAATAAATATGTTTCTGGTTGCAGCTAGGTTTAGACATTCAAATTTCCCTGCAGATTTGTAAGAAATTCATGAATTAGTATTTTAAATGCATCATAACATTTTTGGCTTTAATAATGTCATATCAAAATTATTTTAAAAGGAGAACATATATATATAAACAGTTAGATCAGATATTCGGGTACCTTCCCTGCCACATGCACGAAGTATGTACTAGAAATGTCAGGTTTCCTGGCTTATAGGCTTTTTATCAGTAAGCATCGAACCTACATGAGTGATATTGTCAGCACTGTCGTGATATTTGGATTCGAACATCTCAATCAGCACTGTTTTAAATCATCAAATCAAGTCTCAGCAGTTGACACCAATTCTCGTTCATTGTCTATAAATTATATTTCTGTCTTTATGAGAGGTTACTGTGAGTCTTCTTCCTCTTCCTCTTCGTCCTGGACTGTCTGTAAGGTTGGCTTGACCTTAGGTTTCATGGGCTTTGGAGCAATTAATTGTTGCAGAACGTCCACAGATTGTCTCCTAGGGGTGAGGGTACTGTTATTGTTTGTTCCGACTTTCTTAGTCACCAGGATGAGCGTTACATTGCCGTCAGGGTCTGTGGTCTGCCACCTCTGGGGACTGATCGGCGAGCACGAGTTCGGAAGCAGCGGCACAAGCTCACCTATCTCGCGCACCTTGAACTGCAGGAATGACGTGTAGAGCGGTCTTACCGAATAGTCCTCAGGTACCCGCTTTAGCGCGAACTGAATGTCCGAAGAGTCTCTTGAGTGCGTTACAAAGTAACAGAAGTCCTCTCTTTGATATTCAACTTTGCGATTGAGCACTAAGGTATAGAACCTGATCATGTCCTCCCAGTTCTCTCGACTGGAGTAGAGCATAAACCTGAGATGTTCTTTGCCGTAGTGGACTTGTCGCACCGCCCACAGGGGCATGTCCTGCTCGGTGGTGTAGAAGTTCTGAAAGTTGGGCTCGCAGAGGTAGTACTTCCCCGGAACCCGCGAGTTGTGGTGATACTTCCAAGGTTTCCGCGCAAGGTATTCCTGCGCTGAGGATATCCTTCTGTCGTCAACGTCCTCGTCGATGTGAAGGAACAACATGACAGACAATGCAGGGAAAACGTCTCTGGCGCCACCATTGGCTTTGTTGAATTGTCCGTTGGGTCGGCTGCGTTCTGCGATGTTGAACATCTTGAAGGAGTGGTCGAAGTGTTTTACGAGAGGGTGGATAAGTTTCCGGAGCTTGATACTCTCTCCTGGATCTGTGACGAAGTGAAGCGTGATGCCATAGGGGTCCTTGGTAAGATCTCCGTCATTGGACTCCTCGCCTGTAAGGTAATTTTTTAAAAAGAGAATTACATGGCAATCCAAGCTTGGTAATAAGATAATTTGTGTGAAAAATAAGAAAAAAAGTATGGCGAAAGTTTGAAAAAATCGGACAAGGAATAAGAAGGTTATAGATGTTTGAAAAACGAGATCACTACATCTATGCGAATCATTTTGTAATCCTTGAATAAGTATACTATCCTGTAATATGTTTTGTAAATATGTATATAACCAGTGGCGTAATGAGCTAAGAATTTGAGGGGGCTGAGCATAGGCATACGGGCACAATATTTAAATAACTGCGAGAGAGCGAAGCGAGTGAGCAAAAAAAATCGACCTTTTTTTTACAGGAAATTGTAATTTTGTCATATATCCACCAGGTAATTTGAAATTTTTCCTTTTTTTTTTTTTTTTTTTTTTTTTTGGCGTGGAACTTGGGGGGGGGCTGCAGCCCTCAAAGCCCCCCCCCCCCACCACCACCAGTACGCCAGTGTATATAACAATTTTGGTATCCCAATCGTGTTTCTATACTGAGCTAAAGTAGTCTATATATAATGCCATTTCAAAATGACTGATATATACTGATTATTTTTCAACGTTTTTAGAAAATAATTACCGTCTTTACATTATGATGATTATGATGATATATTAAGATACTAAAAATGTGCAACGACATTTTCGTAAAAAACAAACATTAATTACGATAAGACCAAATACTCTGTGTGTGTGTGTGTGTGTGTGTGTGTGTGTATATATATATATATATATATATATATATATATATATATATATATATATATATATAAACATGTTAAGGTTTCACGTATCGGCTCAAACAAATTGAAAGAAAACTGCTAAAAGCGTTTGTAATGCATTGTGGCCAATTTTATTTTTCTACTCAAATTTTCAACGCGTCTTCTCCTGAAGAAGACGCCAGGGAGCGTCGAAAATTTGAGTAGAAAAATAAAATTGGCCACAATGCATTACAAACGCTTTTAGCAGTTTTCTTTATATATATATATATATATATATATATATATATATATATATATATATACACATACATATGTTCTTATTTATTTTTAGTTATGAGTATATTTTTATGATTTTGTTGACTATTATTATTACTTATTATTGCTATCAGGGCCTAATGGAAGACCACCACTATTGGTGATAATGAGTCACCCTGTCTAAATATCAGAAATAAATAAATAAATGAATAAATAAAATCTCAAATTGGCAATTTGGTAAATTGATTGTGACTATTAAGGCTGGATTTCCCTTTAACCTCTTGAATATCATATCAAGCCCAAGGCAACTTGGTTGACACTGCATACACTGTATACACTTGTCAAGATTAAATTTTGAAAATTTAAGAAATTAACTTGACAACTCTCATGATTCACAGTATTTTTCCTTATGCAGTGCGTCCCCCAAAGAGTTAACTGTTGGAAAAAGTCTATCCAAATGTTGTTTTTTTTCAAAATATTTAAAGGAAATTTTCATACCTGTGGATTGCTTACGTCTCTTTTATCAAGTGACACAAAAAAACCTGATACCAACCATAACAAATACCAATTCTTGGCAAGTTTGAATTTTGCATCCACTTACAAAAGTGGCTTTTGCTCACTCAAACATAATATATCATCAGATTTTTGTGTGTGTAATTTCATTAGAGAAACCATCTTGAGCTATCCACTACGATGAAAATTTCCTTAGAATATTGTCAACTATTTATTTTGGACGACTTTTTCCAAGTGTTAGGTTTTTGGGGCTACGCACTGTAAAAATATTCAATGATTTCTCTATCGTTTTTGAGAACAGCTGTAAAGTGTATGTTTGTTTACTACGTCACTTTATACAGTCGAGGCCAGGGAGGTAAGAAAGCTTCTAAACATCTTGTCCGATGTTGATTAAAGTTCGATCTTACAGAAAACATTGTTGAGCGTTTCGTCAAAATCAGGATATTGACCAGCATGATACCAGTTTGTTTATTAATCTAGTCGTAAAATATGTTTTAGGACTCTTGGTTTTGATTAAAACTGTCTCAAATAACCAAAAGATGGTCTGACTGTCTGACATGGCACTATAGTAGTGTCATGTCCTTTGCGGTTACAAAGAGTCTATTATTTTCTCTTCAACAATTCAGTGATATACTGTAAAATTTACTTTGTTTGTCCCTGATAGTCAAATGAGTCTGATTCAGTTACTAAGATATGTTTTAGGACTCTTCATTTTGATTAAAACTGTCTTAAATAACCAAAAAATGGTCGGACTGTCATGTCCGTTACGCTGGAATTGCCTAATTGCCGACAGTTAATAATTTGTCACTTTTTCCGATATAACGTTGAAACTGTAGTGTTAACCCCCAATAACTCCCCTAATTTTTTTTAATGCCCCTGAAAACCAGTTAATCAGTAGCCCTATTCATTCGAATTTTATCCATGAGTAAGACCTGTGCAACCCCCCCCCCCCCCACATACACACACACACACACACACACACACACCAGCGCCCACTCAATGGATGGACCCACGCTATACGCCTCTGACTCTGTTGATACTTACTGGACACACTGGACCCTGAAGGAGATGACATGCCGTACTGGGGAGAAGCCGGATCTATCGGCATCCTGAAAATATATGAAAAGAAAGAATCACATAATTCAATTTGACGATAGAAAATAACAATGATAATAATAATGATAATGATAGTAACACGATTTATTAGACATGGTTGCTTGGCAAGGTTCTTATCAATTCATTTAGAGTAAAGTCACCCCCTTGTGTTAGCCCCTTCGTCCCAGGGAGGATTGAAAATCGCGAGTTTGAGGTTTTTTGTTATTGTTTTTTTTTCTCCAGAGAGCCGGTCGGTAGTTCGAATTGAGGGTCAGTTAATCAAGGTGGGCTGGTTCCTGCACTCTTAATAAATATAACCCTAGTCGTTGTTCCAGTTCTACTTTTTCCCCCTGAAGATTCATGTATGAGTGCAAAGTTCATGATACTGAGTGGTGATACATTCTCAGTGAAACCAAAACGTTGACATTTTACCAATTTTATGGAGGAATCGACCATTCATAGGAAGCTCAAATCTTACCGACTCAACTCGCTTTTCATCGACTCTCGACAGAACATACTTCCTCTATTTTTGGTTGAAGGTGCATTAGGCACATCTAGGAACTTCATTTTCTAAATTGCTTGAAAGTCAGTCTTTCGTCTTGAAATCCATTTACAGGTTTAAGAGGCAAATGATTGACGAAATATCTCCCTTCTGGTGTAGCATTGTATTACCACATTTTCCATCTCTTACCAACATGACATTGCTAGCAAAGTAATTGCCCATTTATTAGGCTGTTGAACTTTTGGTGAGGCAATAATCATGACCACGTCTTCTCGACTACTAGAATTCAAAAGTTAGGAACGTTACATCCTCGAGTAAATACAGCAAACTGGAAAATAATTTGATATATATTATCCGTCAGTGCAAGTGACATCTCAGTACAACAGTGTAACGATTCATCTCGTTCCACAAACTAAGATAAATATCGCTTTTAAAATACAATTAGAGATTCTTAGCGAATGTTTGCAGAAAGAGCGTTTGAAGGGCTTGTATCCGTCCTCGAGATGAAAGTTCAACTGAATATAGGGCAACAAAACCGGTAGGGATCTTGTTTCTCTTACTGTTGTCATTCTCTATTCTGTTTGTATTTCCCAGAGGAATATCCCTTAATTGCGAGATCTAGTTATACCCCAAGTTGTTCATCGATATTTGGACTTTAAAAGAAATTTCAGCTCAGCATGAGGCTTGCACTGTACCGCAACAATATCGGATTGAACAACCCAATAAAATAGATTAGGCTATTGTTCCTGACTTTCAACCATTCATCCTCTGCCCTCATGCATCGAAACAAGGGATTTGGAGGGATTTGGGGCCAAAATCGTTTTTACTGAAACTGAGATCGATGATGGGGAAATCAAGTTAACCGTGACCGTTAGTGAGACCAAGAACCGAGACCAGTTCTCCATGTTGTGTCGTAGCGTGGGTCCAGACATCATGAAGGGACCGGTCTTACTCGGTGGATGAAATACTAATTAGCAAGGCAATTGATTAGGAAGTGAGGGGGTCTAGCATCATTCTGCTCTTAACGTTTACGTTTCCCCCTCTCCCTTCTCTCTCTTTCTCTCTCTCTCTCTCTCTCTTCCTTTCTTTCGCCATTCGGAGGTATGTTCCCCCCCGGAATCTACGCCTCCGTAATACATGTATCGTGAGCTTGTAAAGCGTGGCTCCCTTACAACGTCAGACTCTAACAACTAGAATGGTTTTCAAGCTATCAAGATAAACATTGTCAGTTATTAACCCTTTCAAGACAATTGACCACATTTTGTGGTTTGGCTCAATAACTTTTGATTCAGAGCTCTAAAAAATATACCAGATGCATGAGGTGAAAGAGCAAAATTTTCTACACACACTATGTCCATTTTTATTGCATGGCCATACTGCGTTTGATGCCAGGAATTTTAAAAATGACAATAAGCTTTAAAATCCTTAAATTGGCAACACATTGAGAGGTCCAAAATCATTGTTTTTCATCAAAATTTGGCGATTTTTTCAACTTTTTGACAAAATTCTTACCATGTATATTTTTATAAAGACATTACACCTTTTTAGAAGCAATTGGCACTGAAAGAAAAATATTATTGTTGCCAATTTAAAGAACAAAATGAGATCATTTTAGCCCTTAAATAATTCCTGTCCTGAAAGGGTTAAGTCAGTTCTACGAGAGATGAAGAAGCCATTGTCGTGATGAAGATGAAATTGGACATTTATCTCGACCCATTAAACCATCCAAAATTACCAGAAAAAAAAGAATGAAGACATCAATAAAAGGTTTTATAGACAATAATTTGTACCCCCTGTAAATTTAGATCAATTAAATCCAGTGGAAACAAGGAAGATATTGGGGGAATTGGGTCAATGAAACAAATGATGCCCATCGACGTCATCATCGATGGTGGTTTGTCAATAATTGACAGGTTTAGTGACCCAATTAATTTCTTGAGCAAAAGTCTCCAATAAGCCAATTCATAATTACAATTTGCGCATGTGCAGATAAAGGTCATTTGTACCGAGTTCAGCATGACTTGCTGACCTTTATTCGCTTTCATAGCGTGAGCACCAGTATGAATTTAGTTGTTAAACAAGTGGCGTATCCATGGGAGTATCCACCAAAACAGAGGCGCGTGCGGGTATAAATTGGTTTCATATCAGGGTCATTTGTACAATGTATTAATTAAAGGGAAATCCAACCTTTATAGCAAGTTGCTTTGAAAGAAAGAGGAAAAATCAGAGAAGCAGATTGGTGAAAGTTTGAACGAAATCGGACAAGCAATAAGAAAGTTATGAATTTTTGAAAGTTGTAATCACTATGCATATGGGAATTTCAAATTGGCCGAATAGGTAATGTCACTGTGATGTCGCTGTGGACAACTTTCCCATTCGCTCTAACACACAAAATGACTAAAATGTCACTTTTTGTCCCCGCCGAACGAAGTTCGCGAGGGGACTATGAAACGGGCTCCGTTCGTGTGTGCGTGTGTCCGTCCGTCCGTCCGTCCGTCCGTCCGTGTGTCCGTGTGTGCTCAAATGTTAGAAAATGCTACTTCTCCGTCATTTCTTGGCCGATTTTGATTCTGATTGTTTTATCTGATAGGGCTGGGTGGGGGTTTCCAAACTTCTACACAGAATTTTGAAATTCATTAATTATGCAAATTTATGCAAATTTATTCAAAATTGACGAAAAATGCTACTTCTCCTCTATTTCACATCGGATTTTGATTCCGATTGTTTTATCTGATAGGGCTGGGTGGGGGCTTCCAAACTTCTACACAGAATTTTGAAATTCATTAATTATGCAAATTTATGCAAATTTATTCAAAATTTACGAAAAATGCTACTTCTCCTCTATTTCACATCGGATTTTGATTCCGATTGTTTTATCTGATAGGGCTGGGTGGGGGCTTCCAAACTTCTACACAGAATTTTGAAATTCATTATTCATGCAAATTTCTGCAAATTTATTCAAAATGGCTGAAGGTTCATAATGTTTTCATGTTTTATATTTCAGTTGTATACATGCATTGTTGGTATTCTCTTCTTTTGCATGCAGTAACATTATTATTTTATTCACTAAAGTTTTTCACTGAAGTTTTAAGGTTCAGGCTAGTTAATTTCCACAGATCTGCACTTCCGGCGGGGACATTTATTACGCATTGCGTAATTTACTCATTCACTTGTTTTCAAAATGCATTACTCAGTAGGATCTTTTCGTTCATGAGGACCTATAGCAATATGCTATCTCCCATATATTTTGATTACTGCCCCGAGGGTAAAAACGCCTCAAAGAAAACCGCAAATTAATGATATTTTTGTGTACGACAAATGGGAGAGTTGTCCACAAAAATGTCACAATTGACTCACCAAATTGCCAATTTGAGATTCGCATAGATGTAGTGATCTCATTTTTCAAACATCCATAACTTTCTTAATCCTTGTCCGATTTCTTTCAAACTTTCGCCATCCTGTTTTTCTTATTTTTCTGCTTTCACACAAATCATCTTATTACCAAGGTTGGATTGCCCTTTAAGAACTGGCTTATTGCTACGATCTTTAGCCATCTGTTTCACTGACGTCCAGTAAGAAAAAGGGATCAGAAGGAAAGGAGGTTGATTTGGGGGTGCGAAAGTTGCTAACATGGCAAACGTTATTTCACTCTTTTCAACAAAACACAACCTGTTTAACATCTGGGTTGAGCTTTGCCAAAGGGCATTGGTGCCGCGTCGAGGCTCGAACCCACGATATTCGCATCGCCAATAAAGTGTTTAATCCACTGGACTATTCCACATCTAAAATTCATCGATTGATTACGAACTACAGCTTCCATACACGTTATGTGAGGATATGATCCCACACCCCTCACATCAGTCCCTTCTACATGACGTGAGCGAAGAACTTACAAAAATCATGCCTAACAAAGATTCATGGCTAATCAGTTCAGCACCATTTAATATTAGCTATCGTCCTCGGTTCGACCTACGCTTTCCATTAATCCCATTAAAACCATAGGTCTACGACGTTTTGCTCCACTTAGCATCACCTTTCTTCCATCTTGTTGTGCACCCTCTTTCCTCATTGTTGCTAAATACCAAGAAGTCATCTATGACAAGAGAGGCAGTTTTAATGACACCAAGCTATGATACCCTCCTGAAATCGATCTTCTTGACAGTTTAGTCGATTATGACAGGTGATGCGTAAATGACTAAATAATAGAATGAAAGTAGTGATGAATTCATGGAGCTTCGAACAAAGGGGGGGGGGGTCGAAGAGATCAGAATTCATCAATGGAGATTTTCATTTTTCATTTTACCCCAAATTGAACAAAAGTTTGATAGTCAGATGTTCAAAGAAATAGTATTTGGTATTTTTTTTAAAAATGTGGAATCATTATCAATTCTCATTCCGCCATAAAAGAGAAATGTGAGTTGGTCTAAATAAAAGGTATTGTCAGCTAGTGGTATACGGCCAACTCTTTGTCTTCGGCTACAAACCAACTCTGACGGGCCCCGGTTCGGAAAAAACGTCACATCTTTTGGATGGTGACGTTAAAAGTCGGTCCAAAATATATAATCTGATTGATATACGTCTGTTCAAATGCTACGGTACATTGCTGACAGAGATAAAGAAGTAGAAGAACTGGAAAGACAAATTACAGTGGTAATGATAACAAGTCTCATACCTTGGTGATTTCGAAGGTGTTTGGGGTGGCATGTCCAGTGAGTGAAATTAAGTTACCCTACACAAATTTCTCGATGAAGATGGTACACAACAAAATCTCTCAATGCAAAAGGCAAATGGCAAACGCTCAAAGTAACTTGGTATACAACTTTGAAAGCACGGTACAAAAGAGGAACAAATCTGTGGAAGTGGTCGAACTGCGATCGGACAAGCTCAACAACCATCTGCAACTGATATGAAGACCCAATAACAGTGATAAAACATCACAAGATCTTACTTTTATACCTCAGACACTTTAGAATTCGATTGATTTTGTCGCGTGGTAGCACCCATTAGGTTCGCTACATTTCAGAGAAACTTGACATGATATCTATCGCTTGTTTGATTGCTAGACAATATACCAATCGATGAAACCCACGCAAATTGATGTTGCCATCATATCCTTGAGCCTGTCCCTGGGAAAGCTTCTGAGAAATGAGGAGTGAAGGAAATCGGAGCACTTGATTGGTCAGCTGACAAGATTTTACGAGAGTATTCTGCATATCGTCATGGTCAGTTAAGAAATTCATTTGAAATCGTAAAACATAATCAAAAGAAGGAATACAAAAAAACAAGGAAAAATAGAACAGACGTTGAAAATGAAGCGGTTGCCAAGGAGAGCTTCCTTATCAACACGGATTCAAAATGCAGGAGTCATAATGACAAAGAAAAAGGCCGAGAGGCTTTGTAGTTTGTTTGTTTGTTGTTGTTGTTCTTAATTTTTTGGTTGTTGGGTGGGTTCTGTTTTTTCCGTAGTCAGAAACATACAATGGCTACTGAATTATGTCACTTAGATACGGCGGATAACCCGTTTCAGCCGTAATAACAAAATACAACTGTTTTCTTCCAGGAGGCCCTTACCGAGGGGAAGAAAAAGAAAGATTTTTTTTTTCCAATTTCAATCAGAAATACGAAATAGGTTTTGAATGGTTCTGAATGTAATGCTTTTGCCCAAATTATTCGACGCAATATAATTCCAATATTAGCATCGGATCGCATCCCATTGCATCTTTCGAGTTTGGGATTATATTGAGTTTTTCCTCCTAAATAAAGTATAACATTATGTCTGACATGGTGGAACTATCGCAAGAACTGCAAACTGGACGGATGTTTAGCCGTGCATTTAGGCTCTGTGTAAGGGTTCTTTCTCCCAACTCCAAGAGGGCTTTCACCAAATACCACACCCATGATAGGGGGTCCGATTGTTGGTAAAATTCACCCATTTGAGCTTCTGTTAAACAAGCCAATTTGTCAATTATGGTGATATTGATTAGCTAAAGGCATCTGGTTGGTTTCTAAGTGGCATTGTCTTTAGGAAACAGACCGATGCCGTAAAACATTGTTGACATGATTGAGGATGAATAGTTCCCAATGATGCGCGACATTGTATCTTTTGTTTCTCTCCAGACAGATGTAGGCCCTACTTGTACTGATGTCCATCAATCAGAATATCCAACCGATCAAAGCGATAACTATACTGAGTAATTTGCAAGCGAGAGACTCAAACAGGCGTAAAGTCCGAAGGGGAGAGGTATACGCCCCCCCCCCCCCCATATACCCCCACTGGGCCCACTATATTCGAGGAAAATTTAATATAAATGACTTTTAGAGTAGTAAACATTTCTAGTTAAAAGGCTATTAATGGGTACAAGTGTAATGTGTATGTGTATACAAAGCATGATGCAAAGTGTGTGCGGGCGTGTGTTGTGTGTGAGTGCGGGTGTGTGGGTGGGTGGGGGTGTTCGTGCGAGAAATATCGGCGCCTCGATTGTAATCATCCGCCACTCCTCTGAACGGATTTACCCTACTGCAAACAGGGAATTCACCCGAAGCAACCACCATCATACCAATAACACAACATAGGAATAACATTTGAAATAACTTCAAATTTTTGAACTTGTACTTTCATAGGGCAAGTATAGAACTGAATACTAAGAGCTCATCTTGTACCTTTAGTCCGTTTTAGCCTAATCTGTAAACCTCGTTTAAATCAAAGGTAATTTCTTAGAATATGTAAGTTTTTTTTTTTTTTTTTTTTTTTAAACTACTGCGAGCTAGATTGGAAGAGATGACAAAAGGGAACCGAACGTCATGCTCATGGTAATATTGACAAAATCTTCTAGCACGTCCAAACGACTTTATAAATATATCGTCGTAGAGGGCGCCATATTAAACTCCACTTTTGCGTCAACAGTCAGCAACAAAAGGGTTATACTGTCATTCTGCTGACAGATGGCCCTATATTATAAGTTGAGAATCAATCGACTGACGTCCAACTTCCATACACCGATATGAATTACGTAATGGCAGCTCAGATGTATAGAGAATACGTATAGTACAGAAGTACAAGAATGTGTAAAATATATAGCATAGTTTATATATATATATATATATATATATATATATATATATATATATATATATACAGTGACAGTCTCTGCAGGCATACAGTAATATAAAGACAACAAAGAAAACATAGCATTTTAAGGAATGTTACATGTTTCGGAGTCATGCAAACTCCATCGTCAGCCTGAAATTTTTACAATTAACAGAATCAACTTTATATGCTCTCTGATTACAAAGAAAATCTAAACCAACATGAGTGAATAAGTACTGTATGTCATGAATTCAGGTAACAGGGTGAAGGATCTGACTGGTCAATGAAATGAATGGACAATACATTAATTAAGTAGACACCATTCCTTAAAATGCTATGTTTTCTTTGTTGTTTTTATTTTGAAACTGTTATCGTGTCGTTCTTTTGGAAGTAATAGCAAGCTGGCCTTCCGATGCAGAGAATACAAATATAATGAAGAACATTGGTGAATAACCCTTATAAAATCTTACAGTGAGAGGGAAACATAAATTCATGAATTTAAAAAAAATAAGATTGGTTATGAGTCGCATTAGTAATTACTTTACCTGGAGAAATTGATTATTCCAAATTATGACGTTGGTTCATTACTGACCTGACGCCTTTTCACTTTTAGGCGACAGTGGATGCATCAACAATAACGTCAGCCAAACAACATCATTCTGTTCCAACACTTAATATTTTATTGTCAAGATTATCATGGTAAATGCGTTTTATGCCAATCCATGACTGAATTATGAAACTGTTTACACCAAACAGGATCGTCTCTCACTTTGCAGCATTAAATTCCAACAATAATAAAAGCACTGTGAATATGACTTGGTACCCAAGTAACCGCATGCAATCCAAGAGTAAAAAATATCAACGAATAATCCGAAAATCAGGAAATGCTATAAATTCCTTGGATTATCCAGTTTGCGTAAATTCAAATTTCATTCTCTTTGATGAAGCAAAGTGTGTGGGGAGGAATAAATTATTCGCTGAAGCTGTTCTCCAAGACTCCAAATAGCATGTCCAGGTCCGATCACTGTGCGTTGAGATGGTTGAACAATGTCCATGGACAGATGAAGATGAACGTAGTAAAATAAGGCATCACAGACTTACCCAAGATGACAAGAACCGTGTCTTTGCAAATTTTCTAAAACCCTAAAACCCCTAAACCCTAAAACAATCTTAAATTTGACCCCCAGTGTCTTGACACTTCTGCATGCGATGTTTGGTAAACTTCTGATTATCTGCAGCGACTCTTTTTGTTCTTTATCTCCTCAGCGACTCAGTCGGATTTAGGAGCTTGACTCTGACAATGATAATGAAAACACTTCAAAGGTAACGGTGACTACTTATCCAAAGCCAGCGCCCTTGATACACCCTTAATCATGGCTCTTTTGAAAGAGGTATTTGATGGGTAGTCCCCCAGAGAGGAGGAGGACAGTGATGACAACATCCTCTTTTCTACGTTAATCCTTCATGACTGTGACCTTTTGATCAAGTTCAACCTTGCGGAAAAGACATGAAGAAGACCCGATGATGTCACAATGAAGCTTGCAAACTGGGGAATAAGTCGTGTTTTCCTATTGTTATGGCTAATCCTTTAACCCCTCAATCGAGCTAGAGAGGGTCCAAGTGCAGCAAAGGTGTTTCAACCCCAACCGATCCAAAACAACCGAAAATCATTCGTTACACTAATCTCAAAGGGCAAGTCCAAAACTGTCCCATCATGAAGCTTCAAATTAGATCAAATATGCTAGTTTTATTATGATTGTGTCAAGTTAATAACCCTACATAATTAGCATAGACTAGCACGAATATCAAGTAAAATTATTCACTTTTACTGTTCGATGATAATATGGATTATTATATTATATTGAGACATGGAAAGATCCCGCTGCATTATAAGCACATCTCAACACGGCTCAAAGTGATGGAGAGACTCCATTTAGTCCCCCCCCCCCCCCTTTGAAATTATACTCCAATCAGTAGAATGTACAGTTTTGACGCATATTTCGCCAATGAATTCATGACTCATACGAACACAGCCAGTTTTTAAATCAAAGTTTTCTCTCTTTCTCTTTTATCTCACACTTTCTTTCTTTCTTTTCTTCTCTCTCTCTCTCTCTCTCCCCCCCCCCTCTCTCTCTCTCTCTCCCAAACCAGATTCCTCTCCCCATTCTCAGAGTGTACGAACCAGTATTTAGGGTCAAGAGTTGCGATCAGCCTAATACATGTAATTCAATAGTTAAAACCAAGGAGTTTTGAGTGTCAGAAATACCTTTGCTTTACAACATCACAACATTATGTAAACTCACAGACAATTAACCCATTGCCTATGGGAACCTGTGGTCCATGTATTAAGCCTATGGGAATGAGAGAATTCAGTAGTCAACGGGTTAAAGAAGTACTTGTTAAAGGCCATCATGAAATTATTATCAAAAAAGAAAATGTTTATTATACCTTGATTACGCGATCATAAATCAAACTTATATATTATATCAGATACCACCTTTACTAACCACAACTCTCTGTGGTTATATCAAACTAAAATCTGTTCAGAAGATACATTATATCACCATAGTTTTTTTGAAGACGAGATAATTGGTATCTCACTTTTCGATAAGTGATATAACAGATCAATTTCCTCTCAAAAACCGCTTTTATATCACACAAAACCACCTTGGCCAACGCGGAGTGTACGAATAAGAAGATTTTTTTTTTTAGGATTTGACGTTACATAAATGTTAGGCTCGTGACTGTAGCAAAAATTCACACATAATCCTAGCATGTAGCATGATATATGAAGATAATCATCATCATCGTCATCATGATAATCATTACAATTACAATCATTATAATAATGATAATAACAATAACAATCACAACAACAACAATAACAACAACAAGAAAAACAAGAAGAAAAAGAAGAACAAGAAGAAGAAGAAGACAATGACAATTTTATAAATGAGAAATTGAAATAAAATTAGAAAATGTAGAGTGATGATGGCATACATTTAATGAATAAATACATACTGGTTAAAGTCTTGTGCATGATGTATGGAGTAGAAACCAGTTCTGCAGCATGATAGATACTCATAGATGAGTCGTTTCCTCTTCTCCTCCTCAAGTCTTCTCGACCGGGATGGCATCTTGAGGATGAGCAGACAATCCTATTAACTCAACTCTCAACCCATGCAATCTGAATTCTCTTATAGTTCTTGACTTGCTGAATAGCAGGATGTATTCATCAGAGACACTCTTGAGTCTTGTAACACGCGAAAGAGTCCGACAGGAAACTCACTGGTCCTTCCTATATACTCAAATCATTGTAGTGTTAACCAGGGCATGCAGTGTGAACTCTTTAATAGTTCTTGGTTCTCTGAATAACCATTGGATAATAAATCAGAGACACACCCTTGGAATTCAGAAAGATGCCAATGAGTTCGACAGAAACTTACTGGTTTGGCCTAAACAGGCCTAAAAGGGGCGATGCAATAACTCGGAATTCAGAAATTGGGTGCGAATCACCTAGAAGAACTTGTACAGTCAATCCCACCTATATGACCAGCACTTCAACTGCTCAACAAAACATAAAGGAATTCTCTTGAAGCTTTGCATTTTTTTATATCATTCCATTTCATCAGATGAGTCCAGTGTCTTGTTGAATCGCCTATAGTCCTTTTACATCCAACAGGAACATACCATCATGTATGTACCTCAGGTCGGCAGTGTTTTAGCAATGCTTCTGCTGCAACATAACACATGAGTGCTGTACAGCGGCTTCAGTAATCAATACACGAATTCCTCATCTCATTAGGCGGTTGACCGAATTTAAAGTAATATCCTTTTCACCTAACGGTTTCACAAACTCGAACAACGCCATACAGGATAACCACTCCTGACCCGATCGTGCATGTAGCTCCTCAACTCATGTTGCTCTGCTCACATAGAAAAGAGCCTCGCCCAAATATTATCCTTCTCCAGCTTTTAAGGAATGTTCCTGATGTGTTTATGAGACAGCCGTTGAGTCACTGCACTATATAATTTTGAGTTGCATTGATGATGATAATAATAACCTGCGGCTATTTTGAACTACTCATCAATCGATCGGTGGGGTGTAGCGTCACAATAGGGGTACACGATTGCACCCATTCATCTGGTTCATGACGTGTATCAGCGGTCAATGAGAATGGACAGGAAGTCTATTCGTATTCTTACGTAGATTTTATACCAAGGAGACAGGATCACAGGAATTGATCTTCAGTGAATCAATGCACATAAAATAAAATAAAATATAAACTACAGGTAAAGTTACTCTGTACCTCGTTGATATGCATCCATACGTCGATCTTATTAGGAGTAGCCTTGTGTTTATTAGAAGTAAAAAGTATTAAACCATCAGTTGTCACAAGGGAATGCAAACTGATTTCATGTTCTCCAGAAATATAGCTCAAGTACGAGGTTCATACTAAATAACATGTGGCCCTACTTGCTGCTTAAAAATATTCAGACTGATTGTCTCTTTCGACAGCAAAAATTAAATGGTCACACTAAAATTCTCTTCAGTGAGGAATATCCAAGCGAATCGCCTCGATCCATCGTTCTCTGGATGTTAAAATGGATAAGTGGTATGCGCTCTCAAGTATCTGAATTTCCTTTACGAACATGAGGAAGAAATGCAAGCAGAATTTCTATTTTTGTTTCCATTACTTTGTTTTCACACGACTAGGTGGTCGACGTGTATGAGCAAAGAGCTGCAAACACCCTTTGGTTTAACAAAGAAACAAAGTCTTACAAATAAAGACTTCAATTTCACGGTGGTAACTAGAATCGGTGTTGCTTTTCATCCACGCGATAGCCACAACCCAAACAAAGTATCATTTTGTCTCAAACGAAATGGTTTGTTTCCATGTCACTTGGCCATTGGAAATAAATTCCACAGAAATCAAAACTAAAATACTTGCTGACCATGCATCATGAGGTACTCGATATGTTTTTAACCTTTGTACAGGTGATTTCTCTTCAATAGGTTTACTTAACACAAGTAGACTGATGATACCTTGCCTTGACCGGTTTCCTGAAATTTGTTGTTCCTCTTTCATTTCACCTCAAGCTGATCATAGATTTTTTTTTAAAGCTGCCAGTCTTGTCCATTGTATAATTATGTGCCATTTTCGTACTGGTTCCTGATTAAGGAGAAAGTCAAACGGGTTGCTAAACTATAAACTTCCACGTTCCACCATGACGTCCATTTCGAGAGCAAACCTAAACAGAACCATGGCAACGTATTCCAAACGTGTCCACCGGCAGACAATAGTTACATTGCGAAATTGCGAAGATGGCTGCTAATCATTAAACCATAGATGTAGAAAGAGACATATCAATATCACAGGAATTAGTATCCTACTTCCATCGTTACAGAAATGAATGGAAATCAAAACATTGCCGATTCCACTTTCTAATCAACGTGCAATCATGACGAGTTCTTGCTAGATCGATGTATTGCCCTTGGTATCCTCGGAGAATAATCACTCATTCACGACAAAAATGTGAAAACAATAATTATTATGACAATCATACATCTCCAAGCTACCGCAGTTAATGATCCAGTGCAATTTGTATAATGGCCACAAAAGCTACTTCGCCTCAACATCTTGTCCCAGTCCTCTTTTGTCTATACGCAGAAAGCATGGTGTACATTTAGAATGCCTGTGTGCACCCAGCCCTATTAGTGTCTCATATTTACTTTAATAACGCTGATTGATTTTAATCACAAGACACACATGGAGTGATGCATTGATCAATAATGAGGTATGAGTAAAGCCAAAAAGGGCGTGCCTGATATTCGTCTAGTAATTGCTCGTCTACCAGTAGCAAATTACATCTCTCCTGATTGATGCTCGTCGAATTGACAAATGATTATCATGATTATTAACACTGTAAATTTCCATTAATTTGATGGAAGCTAGCACGCCGATTCCCAAAATGTGATTCGTGCTCCTCGGATAGCGCATAACAGTTACATTTAAAAGGTTATCCAGATTTTATGGTGTTCAGCAATCGCATTTTAATCAGGACGATCGAGTAATGCAATAATTACATCTGGTCGTATTTCCCGACATGAGTGCTAAACAGGCTGCTTAATTAATCGATAACACTTCAAATATGGATGAAGCTAATATTAACCCTTATGCTCGAAAAAAAATCCATTGTTTACTACAGCTGTAGGCTAACGGGGTATTTTGTTTCGCTTTTGCTTTGATATTACCAAGATTACTTCTCAGGTCTTAGTTTTCAGAGGTCACATTAATTTTTTTTCGATGTACACGATGATTTTCCTACTTTTAAACCATTTTACAATAAAAACAAAACTCGGCTCGAAGGATGTTCAGTTGTCTATTCATGCATTTGGAGTTTCCATGTGATTCCAAGTGAAATTGAACATCCGACTCTAAACTCGACGGTGTTTTGAAAATGCCTCCAGGTGCACTCAGTAGCTAGAGTAACTTAAAAATACATTACTAATTTGCTTTTGTAACTGAATACCAAGTTTTCCAAATGTTAGTAATGCAATATGCCATGAATGAATCGCAATCAAAACTTTGATATTTAACTACTGCTATATGTCTTGAAAAGTTGAAATACACTGCAAATATCAGCAATACCGATTTCCGTGGATGTAACGCGGCTTTGAGATGGGGGGAAACACCTGTTGTAAACGTCGAGCACCCAAACATCACTGGATTTCAAATGTAAACCACCACAATATTCAAAACACGAATCCAAACAATTCCTTTCAGAAAATTATAAAGACTGCATCCTTTTCTTACAAGGAAAGTATAGACAAGAACTCGCGATTTGGTATCATAGCAATGAAACGACGTGAGAGAGAACCTAATCGGATGTTGATAATGATGTTGGAAGCGATGACGTGGCAAGCTTACATGACCCACTTCTACCCACGATGACGAGATGCACAAAGAACCCCCCAATCTTCATCGACGCACGGGTTTTGAGGAGCAAACACCCTTTATTAACATATTCTGGCCCGCGGGGTCCAGGGTCTGTGCATTACAATAGGCAGCATCCATTCAGCATCTATTCAGCATCCATCGCTAGGGATGCACTTTAACCCTACT